>SNQJ01S0019254.1:55700-92804 GCA_010110895.2 Picea sitchensis | reverse complement strand
TAATTTACTTTGTATTCACTTTGAATTATAGTACACTCATCACTTCACTTTATTATTTACCTTTTAAAATCCCTTAAACCACTTTGACTACTTTGACCTTTTGGGGCTTCTAGATGACATATGAGGGTCCTCCAAATTCGTAAGGCCATAACTCTCAAACCGTGAGGAGTTATGTGACGTTACACATACCACCAGAAATGGAATGACATGTAATATCCATCTAGAATAGTATTACCTTAAAATATATCAAAACACAAACCGTTATCCATTAAACAAACTTGGGTCCATTATCCAAACCTGGGTTCTCCAACTTCACATGGTCATAACTCTCTAACCGTGAGGAGTTATGTGACGTTTGACATACCATCGGAAATGGCATGAAAAGCATTATCCATATAGGATAGTTTCCCTGACAAATTCACTTTCCTTCATCTCATTATTCCACAATTAAGCATGGGTTCTCTTACTCCACAAAGCATCTTCCCGTGAGGGCTTTCACCATAAGTGTTGACATCAATGACAACCAACCTTAATCAACAATTTTCCCCTTTGGAATTGATGGAAACACTATGATGAAATACTGAAATCATATCACTCATGCTCCCCCTGGAACCATGCCTCTGTCCTCTACATCTGATAAGTCTCTCCCCATTTGTCATCAATGGCAAAGGTATCTTTCCATCCGGGGCTGCTCCCTTTGACTGAATTGTCCTCTTATGGTGCTTCCTTGGGTACATATAAGACATATAACATAATCATTCAAAAAGCATTAAAAACTCATTCATTTTGGAGTAGAAATAACTCCAATTCTTTGGTGAAGATATTGAAAGGCTCCCCGTGGAAGTGGTTTTGTAAAGATGTCTGTCACTTGTTCTTTTGTGCCCACATACTCAACTCTGATGTTCTTTTTTGCCACCTGTTCTCGTAGAAAGTGATACTTGATTTGAATGTGCTTCGTCTTGGAGTGCATCACCAGGTTTTTTGAGATACTGATGGCGCTTGTATTATCACAATATATTGGAATGGACTAATCATACTCAACCTGTATATCTGTTAAAGTTTGTTTCATCCAAAGAACTTGTGTACAACATGTTGCTGCTGCAATATACTCTACCTCGGCTGTAGATAGAGATACTAATGATTGTTTCTTTCTTATCCATGATACTAAACACTCACCCAAGTAGAATGCTTCTCCACTAGTGCTTCGTTGGTCATCAATAAAACCTGCCCAATCTGTGTCTGTGTAGGCAATTAGTGATAGATCATTTTCTTTTGGATACCATAGCCCAAACTCTTATGTTCCTTTGAGATATCTGAAAATCCTCTTCACTGCTAATACATGTGATTCCTTTGGTGCTACTTGAAATCGTGCCACTTGTCCAACTGCCTGCATTACATCTGGTCTGGATGTTGTCACATACAATAGGCTTCCAATCATTGACATGTATTGCCTTTGATCTGTGGACTTCGAATCATCATCTTTGCTAGACTTGCAATTGGTTTGCATGGGAGTGATAACTGGTTTGCAATCCTCCATTCCGAACCTCTTTAACATTTCTCTGATATACTTGGTTTGAGAAATAAAAATTCCTTGATTGCTTTGACGTATCTGAAGTCCTAGAAAGAAGGATAGTTCTCCAAGTAGCGACATTTCAAATTCTTTCTGCATATCTTTTGAAAAGTTTTGGCTTAACTTGCCATCATCACTACCAAAAATAATATCTTCAACATAAACTTCAATTAATAAAATATTACCTTGACTTACCTTGATGTGGAGGTTGTTGTCTGCACTTCTTTTTCGGAACCCTACCTGCTGTAGATACTTATCCATTATGGAGTGCCATGCTCTAGGAGCCTGTTTTAGACCATACAAGACCTTCTTTAATTTACACACATAATCTGTGTTCTCTGACAACTGAAATCCTTCTGGTTGTTCAACCTAGACTTCTTCTTCAAGTTCCCCATTCAGAAAAGTTGATTTTACATCCATCTAATATACTTTAACATTTTTGGAGCATGCATAAGCTAAAAGCAAACGGATTGTTTCCATTCTGAAAACTGGGGCAAATGTCTCTTCAAAGTGGATTCCTTCAATTTGAGCATATCATTTACATACCAATCTAGCTTTGTTCCTTGTAACCTGACCATATTCATTCAATTTATTCCTGAAAACCCATTTTGTGCCGATCAGATTCTTATTTTTTGGTCTTGGAACCAATTCCCAAGTGTCATTTTTCTCTATTTGATCCAATTTTCATCCATGGACTTATTCCAAAATTCATCCTTGCTGGATTCTTCAAAACAGTTTGGTTCAATTATAGATAAGAGTACTAGGTGTATTTGTTCTGGTGAATGGATTTTTCTTCTAGTCTCAACGCCTGCATCTTTGTTTCAAATAATCTGATCTGAAGGATGATTCTTCTGTACTCGTTTGCTAGGTGTCTTTGGAGATACTTGTTGAACTTGCTCTTCTACTTATGTCTAATTCTCTTGATCTTCGTCTTCCTCTTCTACTTCTTTTTCATCTTCTTCTTCGAAAAGTTGTTCCATTGATTTGTTTTCTTCTTCCCTTGATTCTGGTCTGTCCGTTTCATCAATTGTTACGTTGATGTTTTCCACAACTTTGTTTAATCTTAGATTGTAACACGTGTATGTTTTCCTTGTACTTCAGTAACCAACAAGTTTTCTTTGTCCACACGAGAGTTAAACTTTCCCATTCTCCCATCTTCTCTTTTCATGTAGCATTTGCTTCCAAAAACTCTGAAGTGCTTCACATTTGCTGGTCTTCCTTTCCATAGCATTACTCTGTTTTGAATGTGAACTGTTGTATGCATTGCCTATGTCCAAAAAATATTTGTCAACTTTGAATCCATTATCATTGTTTGAGCCATTTCTTGTACTGTCCTATTCTTTCTTTCAACAACTTCATTTTGTTGAGGTGTCCTGGCGATGGAGAATTGCCTTTTTATTCCATGATCGCTGCAGTAGTCCATAAATTCCCTTGAGGTGAATTCTCCTCCATTATCCGATCTTAAGCATTTGATTTTTGAATCCATCTCATTTTCAACCATTTCCTTGTAGATCTTGAAGTTTTCAAAAGCTTCTGACTTTTTCTTGAGAAAACAAACTGCACTCATTCTTGTATAATCATCAACTAATAACATAAAGTATCTCTCACATTTTAAGCCTTTTGTTGTAGTTGGTCCAACTAGATCAATATGCACATTTTTCAGTGGTTTTGTTATTGAATATTCCTTTGATTTGAACCTGGTCTTTGTTTGCTTTCCTTGTTGGCAATGCTCGCATAAAGTGTTGGTTGGTTTCGTGATCTGGGGCATTTCTCTGACTGCTTCTCTTTTGCTGACTTTGACAATGTTATCAAAATGTACGTGACCCATTCTTCTGTGCCATAGCCAACTTTCATCTTCCTTTCCTAGACAACACTTTTTATTTCCAATTTCCCTTAACACATATATGTTGCTTGAAGTTCTTGTAGTTGTAGTGACCAATTTCTCTGAGCCTTATTTTCTTATCTCACACTTTTATGAATCGAAAGTAACTTTATGACCTTGGTCGCACATTTGAATCACACTTAAAAGATTATGTTTCATATCTTCTACTAGTAGAACATTTTCTATCTTTTCATTCTTGTTCCCAATTCGGACTGTGCCTT
The DNA here is from genome assembly GCA_010110895.2 of Picea sitchensis. NCBI lineage: Eukaryota > Viridiplantae > Streptophyta > Pinopsida > Pinales > Pinaceae > Picea > Picea sitchensis. The sequence goes on along the minus strand of SNQJ01S0019254.1, from coordinate 89,131 downwards.
TTCCAATGATTTTGACTGAATCATCATTTCCGAATGACACTGATCCATCTCTTTCCTTTCGTAATGTAAGAAACTTGTCTCTATCACCTGTCATGTGTTTTGACCATCCACTGTCAACATACCAACTGTGTTTCTTCTGTTTATCTTGTAGAGCGACTGTGCGTTCTTCATTTCTATACTGATCTTGATTTCTTATCCATGTCGTTTTCTGAGGTTCTTGTTTGTGACTCTGTTGAGGTTCTTTAGGAGGGACTATCATTCTGCGATTTTTGGCCATGTGTCCAAAATTGTTACATTTGTAACATTCCACTTCAGTGCTTAAAGATTCAAACCTGTTGTAACTTCTTCTCTGTGTTTCACTAGGTATTCTTGAATAACCCTTTTGTGTATGGTTCTCAAAGTGGTTATGGTTCCTGTTGTTAGCTCTACAATTTACGACTTTATGTCCAAAATTATTACATGCATAACATAAGCCAAAAAATATAGTTTGATACCTGGTAGTTGAATATCTTCTGAAAGGAGGTGCTCTTATGAATCCTTCATCTTGAGGCCTGTCTATCTGTTGTTGATTCTGAAATCTGAATCTTCTCGGTGGAGGGGTGTCCCTGTAATCTTCCTTGTATATCCTTTTATCCCCTTTGATTGTTTCTGCATAGCTTTTTGGATTTGTTTCTTGCTCTGTTATTTTAGAGCTTGATCCCTTTTCTGTCTGATTGTATCCAGGTATGGACTTGTCAAGATGAGATTTTTGACTGTTGATAATGTTATCCAAAACTTTTGAGCTATTCTGCATATTTTTCTTTTGAATATCCTTTCTTAGTGTGACAATCTCTGCTTCCAGATTTCCAATGATCCTGTCCTTTCCTTCTAGCTGTTCTTTGAATGCTTCTTCAATTCTTTTATCTTATTCTATTTGAACCTTCAATTTTGTGATCATTTGTTCTAGTTCTTGAGTGTCTTTTTTCTTATCTTGTTATGCTTGTAGTTTCTTGTTTTTCTTCTTTTCTCTTCTAATAACTTCTATGGCACTCATTAATTGTTCTTGGAAGTCAACTTCATCATTTTTCTTTTTCTTATGAGGACATTTGTTAGCAAAATGACCAATACCATCACAATTAAAACAAATTAAAGGGAGCTTACCTCTATACCTACCATTGGTTCCCTTGTTCAGTCTTTTGACGAAGTTGGCCACTTCTTCATCATCTTCTGAAACGTCGCTGCTGCTGCTCTATTCTTCTTGTTCCTTTTTATTTTGATTTGATATTTTCGATGCTTTGAAGGATGCTTCTTTTACATCTGGATTTTCCTATTCAGTTCTCATCTCATATGCTGTGAAGATTCCATGGATTTCATCCATGCTTATTGATTTTAGATCCGATCTTTCTTCTAGTGCTGATATCTTAGGGTTGAATCTCATAGGAAGAGATCTTAGTACCTTTTGAACAATTATATGTTCTTCGATTTCTTCTCCCAATACTATGATTGCATTCACAGTTTCATCGACTCATAAGAAGTAGGCTGCGATATATTCATCTTCCTTCATTTTTGGTTGTTCGAACTGACCTCTGTAAGTTTGAAGCTTTACTGCTTTGACTTTTGAATCTCCTTCATAAATATTTTGAAGATTGTCCCAAATCTCTTTAGCATATTTACAATGTGCAACTTTGGTGAATACCATATCACTGAGACCATTCAAAAGTGCATTTTTGCGTTTGGAATTATTCTCACTGAGTTTCACTGCTTTTTCATTTGTTGGTGGAACTACTCGTGCTATGTATCCATCTACAATTGATTGCCAAACTTGAAATCCCTGTGCCTGTATATGTGTATTCATCCTTATGCTCCAAAAAACATACTTCTATCCATCAAACTGTGGTATTCCATTTTTATATGAGTTGGTACTCTTCATGATCTACCTTTCAGTGGTTAAACTGATTTCTGAAGCAACCTACTCTGATACCAATTATTGGATCACTGAGAGGGGGGGTGAATCAGTAATAGCGTAATTATAATCCTTTTTCTTCAAATGTTATATCAATTTAGAATTATCATCCAATAATGAGTAGTAATAAATAAACAATCACACACATACACAGTACACCAGTGTTTTACGTGAAAACCCAAATCGGGAGAAAACCACGTAATTCTTTTTCTTATATGTCTTGAATAATTACATTCATTGGAAACACCAACTTCCTTTGTTTTCCAGCTACAACTGGAAGGAGGCTCCAACCCCCTAGTTTCTCGGGCTACAACCTGAGGGAAACTCCAACTCCCCAATTCTCTGGCTACAACCAGAAGGAGGCTATAACCCCCTATGTTCTTCGGCTATAACCAGAAGGTGGCTACAACCACCCGTCCTTGCCCCATCCAACCACCCTAAAGTAGAAGTAGAATGATGGTACCACTGTCACACTATCACTGTGAGATATACCGCTATAAAAATGTACCAATAAATCTGAGCCATGCATCAACCATGGATCAACCTGTACCTCAACCTATAATCAACCTGTACCATAAACAAGTGCATAAACCATGCACCAACCTGTACCAAACAACCTTTAATCAACCTGTACCATAAGCAAGTGCATCCAACCATGTACCAAGTATGTACCAATCATGTCTCAACTACTCATAAACTATGACTCATCAATATGTACCAACATCATCAACTATACGCCTCATGTATGTGCCAACTCATCAACTACTTATCTCAACCATGTACTCAACATGTTCCTCAACCAAAAGCCCTCATCAATTTCATCATCCAAATCTGATTTGTAGCTCTATAATAGACCCAGTGTATATGATCACATTCCTGCAAACCTTTCTTGACTTTAACAACAAGAGACTAGCATTTTCATCAAACTTTTCTTTAGTCTCACATGCCTAGTTTTGGATTAGTCAACAACCCTAACTTAAAGTAATCATAACTTGTAACTGTAATGTATAAAGATTTAAAAATGATACAAATGTTCTTCATTGTGTTTTACTCAATTCCTCCAGGTGTCACTACTTGGAAACTCTCAGAAAAGGAGTTATAGCAAAAATGACATACCTTGCTGAATTCTGGATTATTCTAGAGAGCGACCTTGTAGAGCGTTCCCCGCATGGAATATTTGTTGAATTGATATGAAACTATTACATAGAATACTATAGACTATACCTTAAACACCACATTTGGTTTCACTGAATTTGGATATGTTATGATGAATTTATGACATTTTTATCCGAAATACCTATTTTTGACTAGTTTCAGAACTAGCCACAAACCCTATTTTCCACGGAGTGTAACTCCAAAAATGAAATGAACCACAAGCTAAATTTTTTACCACAGATACTTGGATATTTTTTCTCAATGGCATAGAAATTTCACAGTCTGAATCATTATAGAAAACAAGTTATAGAAAAAATGGTGAGATGACCTGTAAATAACATACCTTAGAAAGCACCATCAAAATAATTTATCCTTCCTTGCATTTCAGCCTTCTTTTCTTCACCTTCCCTCATAATTTCATCTTAGATATCCTTGGTTACCTCAGACACCTATAGATATTCAATATGCTCAAGTGTGATTAAAATGAGAGAGCCTAGCCTCTTATTTATACTCTCCAAGTAGCTTCTTTAAAAACATCTTCTAGGTCACTTTGCCCACTTTCCTTATTTTAGGGTTAACCTACTTCTAATTTCTCCATTAAATTTATTATTTAAATAATTTATTTTGTATTCAATTTGAATTATAGTATACTCATCACTTCACTTTATTATTTACCTTTTAAAATCCCTTAAACCACTTTGACTACTTTGACTTTTTTGGGCTTCTAGATGACATGTGAGGGTCCTTCAACTTCGTAAGGCCATAACTCTCAAACCGTGAGGAGTTATGTGACGTTACACATACCACCAGAAATGGAATGAAATGTAATATCCATCTAGAATAGTATTACCTTCAAATATAGAAAAAAACATACCGTTATCCATCAAACAATCTTGGGTCCATTACCCAAACCCGGGTTCTCCAACTTCACATGGTCATAACTCTCTAACCGTGAGGAGTTATGTGACATTCAACATACCACCGGAAATGGCATGAAACAAATTATCCATATACGATAGTTTCCTTGACAAATTCACTTTCCTTCATCTCATTATTCCACAATTAAGCATGTGTTCTCTTACTCTGCAAAGCATTTTCCCGTGAGGGATTTCACCATATGTGTTGACATCAATGACAACCAACCTTAATCAACAATATCCCCCTTTGGAATTGATGGAAACACTATGATGCAATACTGAAATCATATCACTCATGCTCCCCCTGGAACCATGCCTCTGTCCTCTACATCTGATAAATCTCTCCCCCTTTGTCATCAATGGCAAAGGTATCTTTCCATCTGGGGCAGCTCCCTTTGACTGAACTTTCCTCTTATGGTGCTTCCTCAGGTACATATAAGACATATAACATAAGCATTCAAAAAACATTCAAAAATAATTCATTTTGGAGTAGAAATAAATCCAATTCTTTAGCGAAGATATTCAAAGGCTTCCCGTGGAAGTGGTTTTGTAAAGATGTCTGCCACTTGTTCTTTTGTGCCCACATACTCAACTCTGATGTTATTTTCTGCAACTTGTTCCCGTAGAAAGTGATACTTGATTGGAATGTGCTTCATCTTGGAGTGCATCACCAAGTTTTTTGAGATACTGATGGTGCTTGTATTATCACAATATATTGGAATGGACTCATCATACTCAACCTCTATATCTGTCAAAGTTTGTTTCATCCAAAGAACTTGTGTACAACATGTTGTTGCTGCAATATACTCTCCCTCGGCTGTAGATAGAGATACTGATGATTGTTTCTTGCTTATCCATGATACTAAACACTCACCCAAGTAGAACTCTTCTCCACTGGTGCTTCGTTGGTCATCAATACAACCTGCCCAATCTTGCGTCTATGTAGGCAATTAGTGATAGATCCTTTCCTTTTGGATACCATAGCCCAAACTCTTATGTTCCTTTGAGATATCTGAAAATCCTCTTCACTACTAATACATGTGATTCCTTTGGTGCTGCTTGAAATCGTGCCACCTGTCCAAATGCCTGCATTACATCTGGTCTGGATGTTGTCACATACAATAGGCTGCCAATCATTGACATGTATTTCCTTTGATCTGTAGACTTCGAATCATCATCTTTGCTCAACTTGCAATTGGTTTGCATGGGAGTGAAAACTAGTTTGCAATCTTCCATTCTAAACCTCTTTAACATTTCTCTGATATACTTGGTTTGAGAAATAAAAATTCCTTGATTGCTTTGACGTATCTAAAGTCCTAGAAAGAAGGATAGTTCTCCAAGTAGCGACATTTCAAATTATTTTTGCATATCTTTTGAAAATTTTTGGCTTAACTTGTCATCATCACTACCAAAAATAATATCATCAACATAACTTCAATTAATAAAATATTACCTTGACTTACCTTGATGTAGAGGTTGTTGTTTGCACTTCTTTTTCTGAACCCTACCTGCTATAGATACTTATCCAGTCTGGAGTACCATGCTCTAGGAGCCTATTTTAGACCATACAAGGCCTTCTTTAATTTACACACATAATCTGTGTTCTCTGACAACTGAAATCCTTTTGGTTGTTCAATCTAGACTTCTTCTTCATGTTCCCCATTCAGAAAAGATGATTTTACATCCATCTAATATACTTTAACATTTTTGGAGCATGCATAAGCTAAAAGAAAACGAATTGCTTCCATTCTGGAAACTGGGGCAAATGTCTCTTCAAAGTAGATTCCTTCAATATGAGCATATCATTTACATAGCAATCTAGCTTTGTTTCTTATAACCTGACCATCTTCATTCAATTTATTCCTGAAAACCCATTTTGTGCCGATCACATTCTTATTTTTTGGTCTTGGAACCAATTCCCAAGTGTCATTTTTCTCTATTTGATCCAATTCTTCATCCATGGACTTATTCCAAAATTCATCCTTGCCGGGTTCTTCAAAACAATTTGGTTCAATTATAGATAAGAGTACTAGGTGTATTTGTTCTGGTGAACGGATTTTTCTTCTAGTCTCAATGCCTGCATCTTTGTTTCCAATAATTTGATCTGAAGGATGATTCTTCTGTACTTGTTTTCTAGGTGTCTTTGGAGATACTTGTTGAACTTTCTCTTCTACTTAGGTCGGATTCTCTTCATCTTCGTCTTCCTCTTCTACTTCTTTTTCATCTTCTTCGTCGAAAAGTTGTTCCATTGATTTGTTTTCTTCTTCCTTTGATTTTGGACTTCCTGTTTCATCAATTGTTACATTGATGCTTTCCACAACTTTGTTTAATCTTAGATTGTAACACGTGTATGCTTTCCTTGTACTTGAGTAACCAACAAGTATTCCTTTGTCCACACGAGAGTTAAACTTTTCGATTCTCCCATCTTCTCTTTTGATGTAGCATTTGCTTCAAAAACTTCAGTGCTTCATTTTGTTGGTCTTCCTTTCCATAGCATTACTGTTTTGAATGTGAAATATTGGCCATGCATTGCCTGTGTCAAAAATATTTGTCAACTTTGAATCCGTTATCATTGTTAGAGACCATTTATTGTATTGTCTTGTTCTTCTTTCAACAACTCCATTGTTGGGGAGTGTCCCTAGCTGATGAGAAATTGCCTTTTTATTCCATGATATTTGGGTAGTACATAAATTCATTTGGGTGAATTCTCTTCCATTATCCGATCTTAAGCATTTGATTTTTGAATCCATCTCATTTTCAGCAATTTCCTTGTAGATCTTAGGATTTTCAAAAAGCTTTTGATTTTTTCTTGAGAAAACAAGCTGCAGTCATCCTTGTATAATCACAGCCCAATAACATAAAGTGTCTCTCATCTTTTGAAGCCTTTTGTTGTAGTTGGTCATAGATCAATATGCATAATTTCTAGTGGTTTGTTGGTGAATATTCCTTTGATTTGAACCTGGTCTTTGTTTTCTTTCGCCCATTGACAATGCTTGCATAAGAATGTGTTGGTTGGTTTTTTTGATCTGGGGAATTTCTATGAATTCTTCCTTTTTTTTTGACTTTGAAAATGTTATCAAAATAAATGTGACCCATTCATACATTGCCATGTCCAACTTTCATCTTCCTTTCTAAGACAACACTTTTGTACCAGTTTCCCTTAACACATATATGTTGGCGGTTCTTGCTGTTGTAGTGACCAATTTCCTTGAGCCTTATTTTCTTATCTCCACACTTTTGTGAATCGCCAGTAACTTTATGACCTTGGTCCGACATTTGACTCACCTTAGAAGATTATGTTTCATATCTTCTACTAGTAGAATTTTCTTTTCCTTTGTATTCTTCTTCCCGAATTGGGACTATGCCTTTTCAATGATTTTGGTGAATCATCATTTCGAAGAACACTTATTCATCTCTTTCCTTCATTAATGTAAGAAACTTGTCTCTATCATGATATTATTGGTTTTGAACATCCACTGTCAACATGCAAACCACATTTCTTACGTTTTGTCTTATTACTGGAAGCGGTAGGCGTTCTTCATTGCTATCTTGATCTTGATTTCTTATCCGTAATGATTCGGGGTTCTTGTTTGACTCTATTGAGGTTCTTTAGGAGGAATTGTCATTCTGGAGTTTTTGGTCGTAATGTCCAAAATTGTTACATTGTAACATTCCACTTTAGTGATAAAAGATTCAAACATGTTGTAACTTCTTCTACTTGTGTTTCCACTGGGTCTTCTTGAATAACCTCTTTGTGTATGTCTCTCAAAGTGGTTATTGTTCACATTTATTGACTCTGTAATTTACGGCTTTATGTCCAAAATTATTACATGCATAACATAAATAAGAAATATAGTTTGATGCACAGTAGTTGAAGATCTTAGAATAGAGGTGCTCTGTGGAATCATTCTTCTTCTTGAGGTACATCTATCTATTGTTGATTATGAAATCCAAATCTTCTCAATGGAGGTGTCCTGTCTTGCTTGTGTCGTTTATCTCTTTTGATTGTTTCTTCATAGCTTTTGGATTTGTTTCTTGCTCACGGTATTTTGGGCAGTCCTTTTCTATCGATTGTATCCAAGTCCAGCTTTGTCAAGATGATATTTTTGACATTATGGTGTTGTCGAGGAACTTTAGGGCTATTACATTTTTCTTTTTGAGATATCCTTTCTTAGTGTGACGTTTAACAGCTACCGTTTCCAATGATCCTGTCTTTTCCTTTTAGCTGTTCTTTGAATGCTTCTTCAATTCTTTATCTTCTTCTATTTGAACCTTCAATTTTGTGATCACATTTTGTTCCTGGATTCTTGAGTGTCTTTTTCTTATCTAGTTATGCTTGTAGTTTCTTGTTTTCTTCTTTTCTCTTGATAGCTTCTATGGCACTCATTAATTGTTCTTGGGGAGTCAACTTCTACCTCTTCAATTTCTTCTTCATATTCTTCTTGGTATTCTTTATCATAGTCTTCTATTGCCATTAATAGAACTCTCCATATTTCACTATCACTAACTTCATCTTCATGATGAGATGTGTCTTCTTTAGTGCAAAAGATTTTCTTGAAAAAAAAAAAAACTTTCTTTGTGGTTCTTTGCTTATATGTTTGTATGCCTTTTAGTGTAATGCTGTCATTTCTCTTTTTCTTATAGGGAGGACATTTGTTAACAAAATGACCAATACCATCACAATTAAAACAAATTAAAGAGATCTTACCTCTATACCTAAGCGTTGGTTCCCTTGTTCAATCTTTTGGCGAAGTTGGCCACTTCTTCATCATCTTCGAGAGGCGTCGTTGTTGTTGCTCTATTCTTCTTGTTCCTTTTTATTTTGATTTGATAACAGTCTTTGAAGGTCGCTTCTTTTACATACGGATTTTCTGATTGAGTTCTCATCTCATATGATGTGAAAATTCCATGGATTTCATCCATGCTTATTGATTATATCGATCTTTCTTCTAGAATGTGATATCTTAGGGTTGAATCTCACTTAGGAAGAGATCTTGGTACCTTTTGAATAATTCTGATTCTTGATTTCTTCTCTCAATACTATGGCTGCATTCCTGAGTTTCCTTCGATTCGTGAAGTAGGTTGCGATATCTTCATCTTCCTTCATTTTTGGTTATTTGGTGGCCTCTTTAAGTTTGAAGCTTTGTTTCTTTGACTTTTGAATCCTTCATAAATATTTCAAAAGCTTGTCCCAAATCTCTAGCATATTTACAATGTACATCTTTGGTGAATCTGGTATCAGAGACCAAATCCAAAGTGCATTTTTGCATTTGGAATTATTCTCACCGAGTTTCAACATTTTGTCATTTGTTGGTGCGTTGCTCATCTTTGTGTTATCCATCTACAATTGATTTCAAACTTGAAATCACAGTACTTTGTATATGTCTTCATCCTTATGCCAAGAAATCATGCTAATCCAACAAGTGGTATTCCATTTTTATATCTGAGTTGGTACTTTCCATGATCTACCTTCGATTGGTTAAATTGATTTGAAGCAACCTACTCGATATCAATTATTGGATTCTTGAGAGGGGGGGTGAATCGATATTAATAGCGTAATTATAATCCCTTTCCTTCAAATGTTATATCAATGTATAATTATCATCCAATAATGAGGCATTAATGGGAGAAAACCACATAATTCTTTTCTTATATGTCTTGAATAATTACATTTCATTGGAGTACCAACTTCCTTTGTTTTCAAGCTACTTGATTGGAAGAGGATCCAACCCCTGGTTTCTGGGGCTGGCAGGGGAAACTCCAACTCCCAATTCTGTCATTCTGGCAGAAGGGGCTACAACCCCATATGTTCTGCAGCTACAGCCAGGAGGTGGCTACAACCACCCAATCCTTGCCCATCAATAAGCCCTAAAGTAGAGTGAATGATGGAATTCCATGCTATCACTATAGAGATGTCTCCATTTGTAAACCTGGCACCAATAAATCTAAACCGGCCATCAACCATGGATCAGCACAGTACCCTCGACCTATATAATCAACTTGTACCATAAACAAGATTACATAAACCATGCCAACACAGCTGCCGAACAACCTTTTGTAATCAACACAGCCTTAAACAAGTGCATCCAACCATGTCTTAAATTATGGCCCGCAATCGTATTAAACTACTCGCCAAACTATGACTCATAAATATGTACCAAAATCATCAACTATACACCTCATGCTTATGTGCCAACTCATCAACTACTTATCTCAACCATGTACTCCAACATGTACCTCAACCAAAATCCCTCATCCGAACTGTTTAAATCTGATTTGTAGCTCTATGATAGACCCGGTGTATATGATCACATTCACATAAACCTTCCTTGACTTTAACAACGAGAGACTAGCTTTTTTATCAAACTTTCTTTAGTCTCACATTGCCTAGTTTTGGATTAGTCAACAACCCTAACTTGGAAGTAATCACTTAACTTTGTACTTGTAAAGTATAAAGATCTAAAACTGATACAAAATGTTATTGATTGTATTTTACTCAATTCCTCTAGGGGTCGCTACTTGGAACCTCTCAGGAAAAGGAGTTATAGCAAAATGACATACCTTGTTGAGATTACGTATTATTCTAGAGGAAGCGACCTTGTAGAGGTTTTCCATACGGTATATTTGTTGAATTGATATGAAAAAAATGTTACATGGGGTGATAGAGAATGTAATCTAACCAACACATTTTGTTTCATTGAATTTGGATATTTATGAAGAATTTATGACATTTTATCCCAAAACACTTGTTTTGACTAGTTTGGACTAATACAAACCCTATTTTCCTGGGAGTGTAACTCCAAAAATGCAGCAACCCTAGAACAGTTTTTTTTACCATAGATACTTGGATATTTTTTCTCAATGGCATACTTGAATTTCACAGTCCTGAATCATTATAGAAACAAGTTATAGTGAAAATGGTGAGATGACTTTGTAAATAACATACCTTAAACACCATCAAAAGATTTATCCTTCCCTTGCATTTCAACCTTCTTTTATTCACCTTCCCTCATAATTTCGTCTTCGATTTCCTTGGTTACCTCAGGACACCTATAGGTATTCAATATTCTCAAATTGATTAAAATGAGAGAGCCTAGCCACTTATTTATACTCTCCAAGTAGCTTCTTAAAAACATCTTCTAGGTCACTTTGCCCTTTCCTTATTTTAGAGTTTAACCCACTTCTAATTTTCTCCATTAAATTTATTATTTAAATAATTTATTTTGTATTCAATTTGAATTATAGTACACTCCATCACTTCACTTTATTATTTCCTTTTAAAATCCCTTAAACCACTTTGACTACTTTGACCTTTTGGGGCTTCTATAGATGACATGTGGGGTCCTCCAACTTGTTAAGGCCATAACTCTCAAATTTGTGAGGAGTTATGTGACATTCCACATACCACTAGAAATGGAATGGAAATGTAATATCCCATATAGAATAGTATTACCTTCAAATGTAAAATCATACCGTTATCCATCAAACAAGCTTGGGTCCATTACCCAAGCACAGGTTCTCCAACTTCACATGGTCATAACTCTCTCTAGTGAGGGAGTTATGCTTGGCGTTCCACATACCACAAAATGGCATATTAAAGAACTATCCATGGGATATTATCTACGACAAATTCACTATCCTTCATCTCATTATTCCACAATTAAGCATGGGTTCTCTTACTCTGCAAAGCGTCTTCACCGTGAGGACTTTCACCATAGGGGACCATACGGAGTTCATCCATATTTACTTCTTATCCATTGCTGACAAAACAATAATGATTCATATTTACATCAAACAATATTGGGTCCATTTCCCAAACCTTTGTTACTCTGAGGCTTTCTTCAAGGTTTGACATCAGTGAAAACCAACCTTAATCCCAACACCAACAAGAGTTTACTTGAGGTCCATGGTGGAAAAGGCTTGAATTGATACCTTGTCGTTTGTAACACTTGGACATATTATAAAGACTCATCAATAATTAAAGAGAATATCTAAATTGAACCCTATGAAATTCATAAAAAAGTGGATATGGTATAGAAAAACCATTAGTATGCAAATCACATGTAACAAATTGCTTGAGAATTAAAGAAGTAGACTATGCCATCTAGGTTTTAACAGAGCGATAGGAATACCTTTATACAACAAGTGGTTTTACAAGATGTCATAAAAAAACTCCGTGACTTCTTCTATTTTGTCATTTTTAAACCACCTCTCTCCTTTTGATGGGAGCCCTGTCTCTTTGCTCACGAAATCCTCTGTCAATTTCAACTGTATGTCTCCAATATTAGCTCTGAAATCGTCGAAGGTTTGTGAAAAATCTTTTGCAACTTGGAGATTATAGCCCTCGAACTTCTTGAGGAATACATCCAACCCATGATCCTTTAGGTCATCAATAACATCGTCATGGGATAGTAAATCCTGGCATCCGTTCGGATCTATACAAACGATGGGTGCCATGACCATTGTAACAAAGATGCAACACAACTCACTTGGAAAATATGTAGGCTCCTAGCATGCGAGCAACAAAAATAGGTCTAAGTGGAGAATGAAAGCATGAAAATAGTAGAGCCCGAGGGCTATCATAACTAAGATAGGAGAATTAGGGAGAGCGAAACCATGGGGTTCGCAATCCATATCATCTGTCGTGATGAGTGCCAAAATCTACATAGTACAAAACCCTATGTAGATAATGGATAGTTTCATTAATGTTTTGAGCCAGCAAGCTAAGGTGAAAATACAAGTACAACATGCCTATACTCATTAGCCGCGAATCTTGATATGACATTTAAACTCATGAAAAGAATATCAATAGTTAACCAAGGTTCTCCATGCATCAAAACATTTTGAAAATGAACTATCAAACCATTTGAATTCATAACAACCATAATAAAAAAAATTGGATAATGTATTAATCAACCATTTCATAACATTTGAATTTTAATCACATATGGGTGAATTTTAAAACGATATTTATAAGGTAAAAAGATTATAAAACCAATCCAAGTTTTATCTTAAATTCAGTACTTCTGATCCTTGAATTAAAAATAAAACAAGCGAAAATGAAAACAAACAAAACAAACTCAATGGGTAAGATTTAATCCAATCATCACTTCGAAACTCAGGAATATAAACATTTACAAATGGGAGGTAATGGCAGCTACAGAAAGATGTGATATTTTTTGTGATCTTGTTAAAATAAATAAATCATGTGTGGAAACATGCAACAATAACGACGTCTTGGGTGAAGGCGGTTATCTACGCATCACCAGAAAATTCATGTCAAGGAATAAGATGAAATAAATTTTTAAAAGCAGTTAACAACGGGGTCAAGCACTTAGTAAATATGAGTCCAACATCATATGTACTATGTCAAAAATGCAATCACAGTATTGTTGTGGTGAAATTATTTGTCCATCAAGCTGGAAGGCGAGACCGGTCGGGGGTTGTCCTAAATAGCAAAGCCGTTTGGTGTAACTCGATGCAGCGTGTTTAATGGCTCCGTTAGCCAATCTAAGATGTTGATACCCAGAACATCATCACAAACTTCATCCTCCCTTGAAATCCGGCCTTCTTTTTCTTCTTCTTCCCTCTGAAATTTGACTTCTATCAAATGAATGTATAATGATATTTATTTATACCATTTATGTCACTTCCTTTTAACATTAGGGCCGGTGACACTTTCTTATTTTGTAATTGTACTGCTTTAATTATTTTAGGGAACCTACACTTGCCCTTTTCAATTCACTTTGTCATCTTCAAAAATTCATTTCTCCTCCAACCATGAGGGATCCATGTGACATGCCACATGCAGGAAACAACATGATGTATACTAGCCATTCATGGGTGTTGTATATGCATGTGCATTTTTCCTTCATCCAAATACCTTTATCAATATTACGGTCCAAAACCCATGACTAGAGTTTGACATCAATGACAACAATCAATCTTCAACATAAGAATCCCTAAAAGAAATGAATTTAAAGAGAAATAACTTAACTAATTACACTAAACACACTATATATATGTATGTACATATGTTCAAATGTAACTATAGTAGTTGTATTTAATGAAGATATACAAGTCTGGTTTATTTACATGATTTACAAGATGCAAGTTTTAATCAAAACTTAAATCGATGTGAAAAATGATTGGCTAGAACAAATAAAGAAACACATAAAAATATTTATTGCTTTTCTTTTATAAATTAAAGAATCTTACAAAAAAGGTTAATGAAACATGAAAATGTGGATAGTCAAAGTTAGACCATACATTCTAGTTTTAATGATATGTAAATGGCAGGGAAAATACAAAGAAATTATCATGTCAATGAATTAGTGAGTGTATCCAAGCATCTACATGAATGGTGAACATCCAACTACCATGTCCAAGATAGAAATCTGCAATGAACTTTATGGTTGTTCTAAATAAATTTAGAACATATATTGATAGCTTAGGTTTAATGAGAGAGAAGGAAACACAAACATAAACCCATGATCTCATAATTATACATGATTACAACAAGATAAATTTGGATTTGGAAGCAATCTATGCATTTTTATCATTCAATTTAAAATTCAAGATAAATCTCATTATTTCATCCCGAAGGTATAATCATAGCATTTGTATTTTGAGGAGCAAATGATAGATGGTATTTATAATATCAACCTCATACACATCACAGATCATTTAAGCTAAGATATCAGACTTGCACATGTAACATGATTAAAAACCATAAATAACAACATTATAAACAAAGGGAAGATGAAATGCATATGTCGTTCTATTAAGTGTTTTGAATTGTTTGTCCATTAAGCCAGTCCCGGAAAAAATGTTTTGGATAATAGACTTTAGATTGGAAAAATTAATACATAAATAATAATAATTAACCATGTATTGATAAAAAGAATAAAGCTATTTAAAATCAATGCATAATCAATTATTCAAAATATACGAAGATATTATAGTAAAGAAATAAAACCATTTATACGGACAAAGCCATTAAGCAACTTGAAATTCCATATTCTTCTTTAAAATATTAGATCCGATCTCTCAAAGATTCCAACCATCCATTTACTCCATTTGAAGAAATAAAAAGTTTACAAAATAATATACAAAGAGAAAGGTTAAATCCTCCTCTCAATTCTTGGATCTTCTTGGCTACGATCTTTCTCATATATTTATAAAATGAATGAATAGTCTAGGTGTCACTATTAATTTTCTCCACCTAAAATTTGCCTCTAAAGAGACCAAAAACTCTCTCAAATCATGCATTTGTTTGGAAAATATCTACTTGAGAAGGGTAAATGGGTCCATTTTGGTTTTGGGTTTCAGCCCAGTTTCTTCAAATTCCTCGCGGTTTGGTAATCTGATTACATAATCCTTTGTCACGATCTTAGCCTTCTTCAAATTTTATCTATTATTTACTCCGCAAAATTATTTAGCAGAAGAAATCAAAATTATTTTTGGATCAATAATCATCTTGAACGTATTTGGATAATAAAATCAAGCCATGATGGATCATTATCAAATATTTGATAATAGAAACTTTGTGAAACAAAAGAAACCTAAATTAATAACCTAAAATTAATAACCTAAAAATTGTAGATAAAAACAAAATCTAGAAAAATAAAAATGAATTTAAAACTAACTATAACTTATAAACAAATTTGTTTATAATTTGTTTTCAAAATAGATCTAGAAGCTTCAAGTTAATGGAGAAAAACATTAATTTGGTTTTACAAAATCAAACAAATGATAGATAATTCTTTGATTATTATTATTTTGAAATGAGATGCAAAATGAAAAAGAATTTAATTAATTAATATCACCAAATGATTTCATGAAAATGAGAAACCAACCAAGATATTATTTGATAAAGTATTGAACACATTATTCAAAATAGTCAAACTTGCTAATGGGCAAAGAATGAACACATAATCATAATTTAAGCCCAGTAAACATTTGATAAAAATTAGCGTTTTGTTTAAATTGAGATTTTTTATGTTCATTTCTACAATGACATATACTCTTGTAATGAATTACTCATACTAAAGTGGAGAATGTCTTAAGTTTGTCTCAAAGCAACCAAGGAATGGAACTATTTGAAAAGGTTGGTTAAGCTCATTATAATTATCAAGATTCTAATAGGGCCCTTTAAATTTTGTAAAAATATAGAGTTATTTGGAGACCCAAGGTAACAAATCTAGTTGGCAAGGTGGAAACAGGGGCCCAAGAGTAACAAATCTAGATTACGAGTGAAACAATGTTTAGGCAACCGACTCTGATATTGTTGAAAGGGCCACTGATGCCAGCAAACATCCATAGCCTCAACATGGATGTCATTTAACCCACTCTAACATCTCTGTCCTATCCAAGAGTCATCCATTCATGATAAAGAACATATTTACTTTTGATCAATTCAAAAGGACATACCTAAAATTTTTCTTAAACCCGACATTGCTTCGCTGCCACCAGCCCTGTTCAGTACACCGATGAAGTTGCCTTGGTATCATGCATGAATTTACCCACTGCTAGCAGATTTGTTCAGTGTCTCAGAGTGTTTACATACACTTCCCACACTTTGCAGTGCTTTCAACTCTCTAGAATTTGTTTAAAAATTTGCAGACACTTATGATAGTCAAGAGAGTGGGGTGATACTGAAAATCTCATAAAAACTTGATCCTTTGCAACTTATTTTCTTGATTGACGATCTTCATCACAATCTGAACACTTATATTTTAGTTAATAAACCATCTCGAGGACATGAAGGTATAATTGAGTTTTTTTCCTTAAAACAGGGACAACGTTAAGAGTTTTATTAATGATAATCGTGTCTTCTTGTAATTTTAATGAGAAACCAGGAACAATGTTTTGAAAAGAAATTTGCTTATGTCGATCTGAGTTTTAACATTTACAGCACTGGTGCTTTGAGGAGTCATCAACTGTTGCTGATGAATGAAAATTATGATTTTCCCTTCCACAAATGAAATGGTGACTCAAACATAATTATTCAGAAAACAAATTAAAACCAAGCAAAATGAAAAGAACCAAAATAAAAAAAAGAAAAGAAAATTACAAATATGTGCAAAGGGGTGGATGTGAAATCATTAGGTGAAATACCTTTTGAGAACCTAGTCATTCACTGGAAAAGTGTCTGGCTATCCTTCCAAATTATGCATATGGAAAGAGCTGGGACCCAATTTTTCAGAAATTACAAATGGTCCCAACCATAGATTATGGAACTTGGTGTGTTCCCCCTTTCCCTCATGAGATTTGTCCCACCTGAGAACCAAGTTTCTAACATTGAAATTCCTATCTAAAGAAGAATTTGAATCAAACTAGATTTTTACAATTTGTTGATGCTGATCTAGTTTCTGCTTTGCTTGTGTTCTCACTTCCTCTAGTTTTAATAAGGCATTTATTCGATTTTCTATAGGAGGGAACTCCTCTTCTTGAAATTTCTATGACAGTTGCAGGAAGGGAAGTAAAACATGCGGAGGGAGAAATGCTTCTCTTTCGTAGACGAGGAATAAAGGGGAATTACCAACAAAGGCTTTTGGGGTTACCTTATCATCCCAAAGTGCATTATACAACGCATTGTGCTAGTTCTTGTGATTTTCTAAAACTGTCCTTTTAATATTATTGATTAAATTTTTGTTTGTTGATTTTGCTAGGCCATTTCCTTAAGGGTAGTAGCTAGCATAATACTTCAATTTAATCCCTTTTTCTAGAGAAAAAAATGTTCATATCAAGGGATGAAAAGTGAGGCGTTATAAAAAACCAGACATTCGGGGATGCCAAATCAAGTGATGATATGGGAGTTAAGGAAATATACTACCTAATTTGTATTCACCACTTTCAAAGGTGCATCTTCAGACCATCTAGTAAAATAATCCGTTGCTGTAAGAATATACTTGTGCTGCTGAGAAGAAGAGGGATTAATTGGACCTATGATGTCAAGGCCCCATTGCTGAAAAGGGGAATCTACAGTGACAGACTGCAAAGGGAACACTGCCTTTTTCACCCGTCTTGCATCCTTTTGGTAGATTATGCATTTACAACACAACGCATGGGCATATTTAAACAAATTAGGCTAATAGTGCCCAAATCTTATCACTTTGTGGGCAGTGGTATCTCCACCGAAATGAACACCGGCTTCTCCTGCATGAAGTTCATATAGCACTTTTTCTACCTCTTCCTTTTCTAAACAATGCATAAGAACACCATCAAAGTTCTTTCGAAATAAAACATCATTTATTAATTGGAAAGATGTAGATCTAAGCCTGAGTGCTCTTATGATTTTAGGATAAAGATTGCGGGGAGCAGATCCATGTGTCAAATAAAATTTAATGTTTTCATACCAAGAATTGGCAGTAACTTGTGCACTGCTGATTTGTTTTTTGTTATGCTAATTTACAGTTGAGGTGTTGATTTGACTTTCTTGTTCTTCAAATGAATCAACCACTAGTTTACACAGGCCTTGACCTCTAAGAATCTATGCAGGGGTTATTTCAAGGTCGTATTCCTGTAGTGATGTCATTCAATTTACCCTTTTCTCACCCAGTTCTTTTTGTACTAACATGTTTCTTACAGCTGGGTAAGGAACAATAACCTTAGTTCTGGATTTCAACAGGTAACATTGGAAGTGTTTCACTGCTTTGAAAACAACATATGCATGTTGATCTACTTCGGGCTAATTAATATCTTCTCCTTTGAAAGATGAACTCATGAAGGAAATGGGTATCTCATTTCTTTCAACGTTTTTCTGTGTTAACACAACAACATAAGATTGGTCAGACGCAAAAGTGTAAAGAGTGAAATCCTGAGAAAAGTTGGGACTCATCAAGGAAGGGGCTTGTATTATTGCTTTTCTAATTAATTCAAAAGCCTGAATTTCTTGTGGTCCCTAATGATAAAAAACATCCTTTTTAATTAAATTATGTAATGGTCTTACCATTTCTGAGAAACTTGGGACAAACCTTTTGATGAAATTAATCTTGCCCAAAAAGGACTGCATGGATTTTTTGGAAGAAGGAGGGGGGATTCTAGCAATAGCTTGGTTTCTTTCAGGGTCAATAATCATTCAGTGCTTAGACACTATAAACCGAAGCAGTTTACCTTGCTCCATTGTAAAGACCGATTTCTTAGGGTTGAGAGATATGCCGAACTTGCGACATCATTCCAGGACAACCCTGAGGTGAGACAAGTGATCTTTCTTGTTTGTAGAGAAGACAGTGACATCATCAAGATAGACCATGAGTGACTGGTTAATGAGGCCATAGAAAGAAATATCCATTGCTCTCTGAAAAGTGGCACCAACGTTTATCAATCCAAAAGGCATTTTCCTGTAGGCATAAGTGCTCCATGAGGTGTGAAAGGTGGTCTTAAGCTGGTCTGAGGGAGACATAAGGACCTGGTTGTATCCCGAAAAACCATCTAGCAGAGATAGTATTTCGGAACCAGAGACTTGTTGTAGGATTTGTTCCATTGGAGGAACATGGTAGTTGTCTTTATCGGACGCTCGGTTTAAGTTTCGAAAATCAACACAGAGTCGAATTTCACTACTTTTCTTTTTTACAGGGACTAGATTAGACACCCATTGCGTGTGATTAACTGATAAAATTATCTTTGTAGTTAGTAATTTGTTTATTTCCTTTTTAACAGTGGGTTCCAATTTAGGGTGCAACTTCCGCAATTTCTGTTGAAAAGGCATAGTCTAGGGTTTCATAGGGATAACATGTTGTATGATGTTAGGATCAAATTGTTTCAAGTCATCATACGTCCAAACAAAAACTTCTTTAAATTTTTTAAATAACTTTATAAAATCAGATATTTCTTGCTTGGAGCATCCCTTTCCCAAATTGATATTTTGAGGATTATCCTTTGTTCCTAAATTTACCGTCTCATAAATCAAAGAGGAACTGTTAGTTTTACAATTGACTGCCCCTCTAAATTTATCATGCAAGTCATAGAATTTTTCTAGTCTCACAACAGATCTAGGGATAGAGTTTACCATCTCGGATGTAGATTCAGGAGATCGAGTATTAGATATTACCGTGAAATTTTGGAGGTTCTCAGCATGAGTACCTTCATCAATGACTGCGCCTTGGAAGGCGCCTTCCATGTGCAGAAAGTTGATGATCTTTTGGTCATCATCAAATACTCTCCAATTTGTGATGTTATCCAGGATTGACGGCCTAAACAACAATTCAATTGAAAATGCATTAGAGGAAAGACCTTCAGCAGACAATAGTTTAGAAGCAACATTGGCCAATAAATCATCTTTTGAATTACTTAATCTAGGAATGGAATTTATGTTAAATGTTGAAAATTTTTGCATCAAACTCCATACCTTGGTTTGGTATCCTTTTAGATGTGGTGATAAGCAATGTATAGAGTTTCTTACCTACTTAACCATGATTTCCGAATCACCAAATACCATCAAATTCCATACATCCATATCCAAAGATTTCCTATGTCCTTGTAGAAGTTCTTCGTACCTGACATTGTTATTAGTTCACTCAAACTCTATTCGGTAAGCAATAAAAGTTTTATTACCTGTAGGATTGATGAGTACTCAACCTGCACTTGCTCCTTCTATGGATTTGGATCCGTCAAATTATAATTACCATATTTGTGCATCGTCAACAATACTTGGCATACTTGGAAAGGTCGATGTCTGAGTATAGGTTATAACTTCAGATTGTTTCCCAGGATCTGTAATAAAAGAAATTTCAGTCATGAAATTACCGAAAAAGGTATTCATTCTCTGCATTTCAAATGAGTTTGCAGATGTGATGAATGGATCATTTGGATCATTTAGATCTGTTATAGTATGATTTAGATAAAGTTCTTTGTTTATCTTGATTTTGTTGTGCTGTCCATTTTCAGGCAGCCACAAGTGAGACCAATTTGTGACAAAGTAACCATGAAGTTGTTCTGACCAATCCCTGCTTAAGAAAAAACCATAAACTTCAGGGATATCAACAACGATAATGTCAAATATCTGATGAACCTTTGGATTTGATGATAATCTAATCAGAACATTCTTAAGCTCACCAATTACCTTAACGTTTGTTCGATCTAGCTGAATGATTTTGAGATCAGAAGGTTTAACTTCTACATTAATTTTTTGGCACACAGATAGAGGCATCACGTTTGATGATGCACCAGAATAAACCATACAATTATGTACATTCCTATTAAAAATTTCAAAGGTTAAAAAAAAAGGCGGGACATTTTTCCGAGTGTTGATAGAAGAATTCTGCTGATTTTTTGTTGCTGTCCCTAAAACAATTTTATCTACATTCGCTACAAATTTTTCTACTAAGTCCCTTCTGTCTAGAGGTTGAGATGTATTTTTAGTTGGGACATTCTTAGCTACATTTGAGTCTATTTCTGCTGAATTTTTGCTATTAGAATCATTCTTTTTATTGTTTTCAGCGATGCTCTGAAGCATTTTCTACAAAATAAGGGGAAATTTCGGCAGTTCAAAAACATAAATATTAGCCCTCAATTTTTTTAGATCTTCAATTAAATCGTATTCTCAAACTGGGTTTTCTAAGATTTGTTTAATTTCATCTTGCTTTGACTGTTTTGGAAACACATTTTTACTTACTTCAGAAGGGGGTTTGTTTTGCGTTTTGCTTCTTGTGTTGCAGGGGTGAACAATTTCAAAATTTGCTTGGAAGAGACTGTCCAAGAAGTAATTGAAGATAGTGGGAGATGATTCCTCTTCTTCTAGTACTTCTTCCTCAACTACGTCTTCAAAACATTCAAGAGGAACATAAGCTGAATTATCATGTGCTTCTAAGATGGTTTGCAAAGCATATTGTAAACTTTTGAGATTTAGACCTTCTGTGGTCGGGTTTGGCCGGTTGGGAGGAAAAGGTTTTCTGAAAGGAGGTTTAAAACTTCCTTTTCTTATGGATGCCTCCTTGGCTGGTCTCTTCAAGTCAACGACCTTGTTAGACAATTTTTGGAAATCTTTCTACAAGCTTTCTAAGTCTAAAGTTTCTGGTTGATTTTTAGTTTGAGGGGGTCTAGTAAGGATCTCTATTTTCTTTTTAGAGGGTGAAGCTGTTTCATCTTCACTATTAATATTATCTTGTAGGCTCAATATATCTTTCTCAATCTGACTTGCCTCCTCAAAGGATTAAAGCAATGTGTTCTTTTCAGACCTTTTAACCCATATGGCTATATTATTGTGCAAGGCTTTATCATAGTATGCAATGATTAAACTTTCAGCGGGCATTGAATATGCATGGATTTTATTCTTTAAGGTCAGAAATCTTTGGTTAAAATCTTTCACTTTTTCCTTAGGATTCAATTTTAAGCTGGAGAGTTCCATAACCAAGACTTATGGAGTTTATAATCTCTGAATTTTTCCAAGAAACAAGTTTCAAACTTGTCCCAAGAGACAATGCTTTGGGGTTGTTGAGAAAAATACCATGTGGAGGCATTTCCCTCAAAAGTGTAAGGGAATAATCTACATACTACATCCTCGTGTTCAACACTCCGGAGTCTAATGGAAAACATAAATTTTTCGATGTGATCCTCAGCGGACTGCTTTGAATATGGATCAAATTTAGGCATCCATTTCTCTGGATGTTTCGGTAATGGGTGTTGGGGTCTAGGTACAACCACGACATCTTGATCGAGCCAAGGTTTGGCAGGATTTTTTTGGTTTTCCATGGGAGTTGGTGGTGTCGAAGGCTGTGATGGTTCTAATGAAGAACTGCCTTTGTTTGAAGACTCTCCTCCTGAAGAGGATGGATATGAACCAGGTGGGGAAGGTGGAATACCAAATCCTCTGGCTATGAGGATAAGTGTTTTAGTAGGATTGGTAGTATTTTCACCTAACAGGTTTTGGAGCAGACCAGTGCCTTGAAGTTGTTATCGGATGCCCGAGAAATCAAGAGGTTGATTAAGTGGCCTACCAGGTTTTCTGATACGGGCTAAGGCACTATGTGTTCTTATGAGTGTCTGATGAACAATTTCTTGGATGTCGGCCCCTTGAAGAACTGGTGTCACTAGTTCAATGAGAATCTCAGAGTTAACGTTCGAGGTAGTTGTTGTTTCAAGTGTAACATTATTGTCTAAGTGACTACGCGTTACGATCGAGGAGTGAGTGTGTGGGGAAGGAGTCTTTCGACATCCATGTGCCATCAATTAAATTCGGTCCCTTCTTCTAGTTTCATTTGTTGATGGGCGTAAGTGACACACTGTCAACTGGAAGGTCAAATCCAGACCGGGGTTGTCTAAATAACCCAAGACGTTTGGATTGAGATGACCTAACGGGTTTAATGGCTATGTTGGCCGACTAAAATCCTAAATAAAAAAAAGAAAATAAACTAATCTAAAAAAACTACGATACTAGGCACATGAATTTAATTATTTACAAGTGTTAAAGCATAAACATAAGCATGTGATTATTAACAAGGTATTTACAGTTTGCAAGTTTTGGTGGATGTCTTGCAAAATCAATATTTTTTCAATTGTTTACGAAGTAGATAAAGAAAGAACATACATTTTATATTTTCTATTTAATAATTTAAAAAAATCTAAGAGTTCACACATACTAATAAGACATAATTTGAAACAAGAACATGATAATAGTCAAAAGCAATCTAAATTGTTCCTATTTCATTAATAAACAAACTAATAACAGACATAGAATACGAGTAAAACTGACCTGCGATTAATCAATTACTGAGTTTATATCTCCTTGCAATTCAAACTCCGAGCTATCTTGCCTGTGAGAAAAACACACAGCAGGCTTGTGCTAACATTCCTAGAGTAAACTCAAAGGTGTGCTCCAGAGTAACGATACAAGAAACAGAGTAATAAACATGTAGATCCTGTGATCTTGTAATGATGAATACTTATAGTAAGAGAAATTTAATATAAAGTATTCGTGTAATATATCACTCAAGATCAAGCATAAATCAATGATATTTGAATGAAATAACGATCCCAAATATGATATATGAACAAAAAATTACAGACATAATTTAAAGTGAAAAATAAAATGAAACATTATATGCTAATAAGACTAAAGTTGCATAACATATTAACATTCCATAATATAAAAGGAAAAACGTAATGGAACAATGTCACGCTGGACTAAATCCGAGGTGTGAACAACTTGTCCATACAGTCTTGAAAGTTACTTGTCCATAATGCGTCCCAAAAAAAAGGTCCCCTTACTACTGAGAATGAACATTATTTAAACTACTTCAAGTTTCAAATGCTCATATCTCACAGGATAGAGTTGAATCCATAATAATTGGGTAATATTACAAAAATAGAGAAAATAGTAACCACTCATGCAAGAGTTGGTTTGTTCAAAATTAAACCTAGTTTGATAAAACATAAAGAAGGAGTAACTACTAAACATTTGAGCGTATAATTGAAATATTGTTGCTCCAAGTAATCAACAACACAATCTTCCATTTCTTGAGAACAGAAAAACTGATTTGATATATTAGAAAAAACAATTACTAATTATTCAAAAGAGACTTAGCTACAAAATCATAGATTCTGTAGCTAGTCTTATTTTTAGCAAACAAAATCAAAATTCAAATCTACGTATTTCATTTTTTCATAACAGAATTGAATGAAATCAAAACAAAAAAAATGTTTTACCATTAAAAATTAGCCAAGGAGGGATCAGACAGTTCATAGTTTATAATTGCTTTGAAACTGGTCGTATTCTTAATGATTATATTTCTAGCCCTCTTGATTCGTTTATTCTCCCTCTCTGTATGTGCCTTGGGATCAAGATTCTCTTGTTTCAACAAATCGTTTTGAGCAGTCAAGGTTCTAATTAGAGCCTGTAAGAGAGGAACATCTGTATAGTAATGCTCTACCCAATCGAGGCAGCTATCACATTGTACCGGGGTGACAACAGATCCATGTGGGACACATTTGACCAAGGGGGCTTCAATCTTACCCACAGTTGGTTCCAGATCGTGCCCGATATCCGCAAATACTTCTTTACCCTTAAGACATGGGGGTAAATTGCTCATGAAATCATATGGTTCAAAATGGGTGATAGCCTCCCTCCTAGAACATTGATTTTCTGGGTCTTCCCATATCAATAAATCCTCTATATCATGATCTAAGCCTCGATCATCGATATCGATCGGTTCGTTTGAGATCATATGATTACCCTTTCAGTTTCTTAGTTTTCTAGAGATTAGACGACCAACATTCTTATTCTGAAAACTCAAATCCATGCACTGTTGTTTCCTTCCTTTACAGAGTTTCTTGACATAAGATTTAACATCAATGTTTAAACTAGAATCGTTCACAGACACATGAGGATATTTTTCCTTTAATTCAAGAATCACTTGTTCTAGGGATCTTCCAGGTGAAAACCTACACGGTAATCCTTCATCTAGAGGGGTTTTATCAATAAATTTTGGCCCATCAATTGAATTAATGAGTTGGCTTTCAACCACTGGCCTGTGTGAGTTAGGGTTTTCAATTAAAAGAGGATTGGCTGTAGCATCAACCTATGTGAATCCATTTCTTATCAAAAAGGTTTCCCAATTGTCACCTATCTTTGATAGGTGATGAACCAACAAGAGTTTAACGAGTCCATGGTGAAACATGATCGAATTGATACCATGTCACTTGTAACTCTTGGACATCTTATACAGAATCATCAATAGGTAAAAGGGAATATTTAATTCAAACCCTATGAAATTAATAAACAAATGGACATGGTATAGAAAAACCACCACATATCGACCTTCACACATAACAAATTGCTTCATAATTAAAAGTAGACTATGCCATCTGGGTTTTAACAGAGCGATATGAATACCTTTTATACATCAAGTGGTTTTACGGGATGTCATAAATAAACTCCACGGGACCTCTTCTATTCTGGCATTTTTAAACCACCTCTCGCCCTTTGATGGGAGCCCTGTTGCTTTTTTCATGAAATTCTCTGTCAATTCCAACTGTATGTCTCCAATCTTGTCTCTTAATCCATCGAAGGTTTGTGCAAAAGCTTTTGCAACCTGGAGATTATATCCCTCGAACTTCTTGAGGAATACATCCCACCCATGATCCTTTAGGTCATCAATAACGTCATCATGGGATAGTAAGGCTTGGAATCCATTTGGATCTATACGAATGACGGGTGCCATGACCACTGTAATAAGGATGCAACATAAATCACTCGGAATATGTTTAGGTTCCCAACGTGTGAGCAACAAAAATAGGTCTGAGCGGAGAGTGAAAGCATGAAAATAGCAAAGCCCGGGGGCTATCATAACTTGGATAGGAGAATTAGGGAGAACAAAAGCCAGAGGGTTCACAGAAACCCATACCATCTCTCGCGATGAGTGCCAAAACCTACAGAGTGCAAAACCCTATGCACATAATGAATAGCTTCATTAATGTTTTGAGCTAGCAAGGTAAGGTGAAAATGCAAGTACAACATGCCTGCACTCATTGGCACGAATGCTGATTTGGCCATTTAAACTCATGAAAATAATATCAACAGTTAACCAAGTTTCTCCATGCATCAAAACATTTTGACAATGAACTATCGAACCATTGAATTCATAACAACCATAATAAAACAAGAAAACTTCGATAACGGATTAATCAACCATTTCATAAGATTTGAATTTTAATCACATATGGGTGACTTTTAAAACGATATTTTTAAGGTAAAAGATTTTGAATCCAAGCCAAGTTTTATATTTAAATTCATGCTTACAGTCATGAATTAAAAATAAAACAAATGAAAATGCAAACAAACAAAACAAACTCAATGATGTAAGATTTAATCCAATCATTGCTTCAAAACTCAGAAATATAAACATTTACAAATGGGAGGTGATGGCAGCTATAGAAAGATGTTATCATTTTCGATCTTGTCAAAAATAAAAAAATCATGCGTGGCTGCCAACAACCGACAGTTGGAGTTTTTTTTGCACTTTGCAGGGTTCAAGTCTTGTACTTGCAATTGGGCCTGCGATTCCGTCGTTCATCATTGACGAGGAAGTTTCAATACCATAGTTTCATTCGTATTCGTTGTTTATTTTTTTTTGTTTGTAGTTTGAAAGTAAGAATGTTTAAGTATTTATTCACAATTCTTATCCTGCAGACTTTCCATAGAGGTTTTCATATATTTTTCTCCTGTTCTTAAATTTTCCTCCAATTTTTTCCCCAGGCTCTGCACCATGTGCATGCCAATTTTATCTGCACAACTTCGACTGTCATTTTTCTAGCATTACAAATCCTGATCATTTTTTGTATGTGGTGAAGTGGAAATCTAATGCGTCAATTAAATAAGGAAATTCGTTAGCTTTCACACCTTGCCCTCGATGATATTCCTAGGTTACCCGGGAATGAGTACCTACCTATTCTGTACGAGAATCAAACCTGTGTCTTTCACATGAAAAACATGATGTCAAGCTTGTTTCCTTTGTAGGAAGTTCTTGTAGAAGAAAACTTCAGGTAGGTGTAGAAGGGATAAGTATGATACAACGGTAACTGAGATGCAACAAAATTGCACACCATTGCCAGGCATTATCCATCTTTGTCGATGACATATTTCAGTAAGTTATAAAGAAAAAAGTTCAAAGACCTGGAATGAAAATCCTGGGTAGTTCTAGGACCTGTTATTGCACTTTGCAGGGTTGAAATCCCGCACTTGCAATTCGACTTGTGATTCTGTCGTTCATCATTGACGAGTAAGTTTCAATACCATAGTTTCATTCGTATTCGTTCTTTATTGTTTACTATTTACATTTTGCAAATAAGAATGTTTAGGTATTTATTCATCACTCCTATGCTATAGAATTTCCATAGAGGTTGGCATATCTTTCCCTTCTGCTCTTAAATTTTTCTCCAATTTTTTCTCCAAACTATGAACCATATGTATGCCAATGTTGTGTGCACAACTTCATCTGTCATTTTCTCTAGCATTACAAATCCTGATCCTTTACCTTATGTGACGAAGTGGAGGTCTAACGCCTCAATTGAATAAGGAAATTATTTAGCCTTCCCACCATGCCCTCGATGATATTCCCACCTTGCCCGGGAATGAGTACCTACATGCCTTTGCAAAATGTTCTTGTAGAAGAAAAAGATGTTGATATGGTGCTAGCAAGAGTAATTTTCTATGGAATGCAAATTGCAATATTCAATCTCTATGCCGCTTCACGTGCAACATTGCCAACATAATGAATGTTTTTTCAAATGCATTACACCATTTACATTTGAACGAAACCATTATCATTCCAGGAGACTTCAATGTTGACATGGTACAAAATAATTCCATAACAAAAGAATTGGAAAACTACATGTACAATTACAATCTCCACTTTCTTTTGGTTAATATAAAGCATGTACAAAACACACTTATTGACCATGTATGGTCAAATGTGGCCATATCACAATACACCCTATTTATCTTATACACATATTGGTTTGACCATGATATAATTTGTCTTGTACTTGAATTATGAAATATACATCAAACATATTACAAAATCATATTTCCATGTCTCAAAGCATATCTGGATACTTTGTTGCAAAAAACCAAATCATTCAGCTAGGATCATCCAACTTCTTAATATTTTATGTCTTGTAATATATTTTGGCCAGGAAAAATTCTATATAACCACAACCATGAATCAAGAAAAACAAAGATTCATGCTTCTAACTCTATCTTTTATTCTATTCCTTTGATTCTCATTTACTATATGTACATTTTACTTATTTCCCCTTACATACCAACTTACATCATGTTCATTGTATTTTGTGTGTTCCCACATTGAAACAAACAGAATAACTGGAGAAGACGAATGACTCTTAACCACAAATGTAGAAGAAGAGATACAAAGGTGCATGCTTCTACTCTTATTTCATATTCCATTGTTTTGTATTTCATTTATTGTCTATAGATTTATTCTACTGATTTGCACCTAATTTATTGTATGTAGATACTACATATCTTCCTACATAATAACTTATCTTCATGTCAACTGTATTTTATGTACTGCTACATTGAAATAAATAGAATTGTATTTATTTTTTTACATGTCTTTCTACATACCAACTTACCTTCATGTCCATTGTATTTTCTGCATTGCTACATTGAAAGAAACAAAGTAATTGGACAAGAGGATGAAATCTTATATGCCACAGTAGAGGAAGTTGAAGTACAATCTTCGAAAATGTATACTAATAGTGATAGTAAATCAAACACACAAAACAAGTAGGTGGATAAAATATTGGACTAGAAAACGATGATTTGGAAACAATGGGCCTTTTTTGAGACTTCCCTCTTTTGAAAATTTCCCTCCCTTTTACTATTTTCCCACTCTCTATTATTCTTTTATTCCCCTCTTCTATACTTAACCGAATTCCCCTTTCTTTTTCCCCTCTACTTTCCCTTTCTGGTTACTTTACTTAGTCATTTTTTCGAAAATGTCTAGGTGCGCAGGTTGGCAGACTCATGGGTTCAAATTTATACTCATGATTCTATACCACAAGTCCTACCAACCGCTTCCTCATTCCATACTTAACCACTTTTTCGATCGTGGGTTCCCAGGTTGGCGGGATCAAAATTGAGCTTCTATTATTCTGTGTCCTACAAACAACACCCGGAGTTCCGCGATATACAAATTGATAGCCGAACTCCCAGACTGGTGGGCTCAAGATTGCGCTTCTATTGTTTCGTGACCTACAAAAAACTCCCAGAGTTCCATGATATACAGATTGTCCGTCAGACTCCCCCATCATGCCCTATTTTGTGTTACACATTTTTGCACTCAAAAGTTTTGAGACATACAATTCGACTGTCGGGTCCTCACGTCTCCTGAGTCTCCCTTGACACCTTATTTCATACTCCATCCCCTTCAATCTTGTATGTGACATCTAGAAAAATTATGAACAATATACAATGCATATGCTTATTTAGTCGTTCTAATGTTCATGTACACATGATTTCATCAAAAAATGTTGGACGAGTGACATGGGAATGAGTAGTCAATCATTGCAAACATCAACATAATGACAAGGCCAAAGGTAAAGATTCATACATTATGCTCTTTCTATGTTTACCAAACAAACATCCTGAGTTGTTTATTCATCTATGCCATGATAAATATGTTGATGTCATCTACAACACATTCTTTTCAATTCACAAGAAGTATCGACGAGTGCAAGTGAAACACCCAACATAATGCAAGCTCCGTAGACTAAGAGGTATGGTTACAAAAATCTGACTTGCATACTTCATCCAAATTGTGCATCTACTTGTACATTTATGCCAAAACAAAAATGATACAAATTGCCATTCACATTACTTTTTCTGTTCAAGAAATGTCACCAGGTCTAAACTTATAACACCCAATATACTATCGATAGAAGGCTTGAACATTCGTCGAACTGGACAAGTGTTCATTGGGGACATAATGGTCGTGTATAGCACTTACTTAGACAAGGAAAACAAAACTAGATGCATTATGCATGCTGATATGATAGACAATGAATCCATGATGACAATCACATTGGCTATCCCTACACAACTTGTCCATAAACATGTAGAAAAGATCTTTCCAGGTAATGGGATATCCATTACAAATTTTAATATATTACCGAAAATGGTATATGACCGTGGTGATTGTGATCGGATTATATCGCTCAATGAAACAAGTATTGTGGAAAAATTTCCCATGGTTTGTTGAGAATATTGTTTTGTACCAGACAAAACAATCAATCAAATTGCACATAGCAATGACATTTACCCAATCAGAACCATTGGTGTAGTTGTCACACTCGCGAGAAAAGTTGGCTTGCAACACATTCTCCATATAAAAGATGGGAGTCGGACAACGACAAGGCAATGGTACCGTTCTCCATATCCAGTTTTGTCCTTTACTTTCACATGCTCATATATCTCAGTTATGTTACACAACTATTACACTATTCCATGTTGCAACTACAATTGTTCGACACCTATTCAAATTTATTTTCCTCAATGGAACAACAATTGCATAAAGGGAAATTTCCACTTATGCTCTTAAAAAATATAACAAAGAAAAGAGATGTTAAAGAAAGGATCTTTCGCACAACCCAAGCAACATTTGTAAAAGAATTGCGAACAAACATAGTACATGATATCAAGAAACTAACTATCTCAACAACTGTTGCATATATACATCTACAATTCCATCCACACTTTGCTCATAAAAATTGCCTTAAACAATTTTGTACAACTTTTTTGTTGTACACTTGTATATTATATTGTTCAATATATTAACTACTATGCTCATGTGTGCAGGTTGAGGGTGTTTTGGTTGTAGCAAATGCATACTCGACCCACTTCAAGCATGTATGTGCCAAATTCAACTCTCCTGCTTCTGCCTCTTCTTTCATAAATGATGGCACAATTGATTTCCTACAATGTAGTAAAAAAATCCCTTTCATATATAGACATTGGTTCAATGCTTCCATTTGAACCTTCAACAACACAACTATACATTGTACAATTAGAAAACCTATATTACAAGATGTGCTTTCTGGTTTGGCAGAGTTGCCATATGAAGTATACCTAAAAAAAAGGAAAACAATGTCTACATGTTACACGACTTTCTTGTCCATAGCAAATTTACATTAAATGAGGACAATGCCATACTGCATATCGGCTGAACCAAAAATAAATAAATTCATATCATGCATTGAAAAGAAATGAAACAATATCATATGTATTTGTCCATGCTACCCAATCAATATATGAATAGAGTTTTGCAGTGCCATGACAAACTATACTGGAAGCGCATAAGATTGCTTAGTCCAGGAGTGAGAAGCATGAGGACAAACCTCATACAAAGTATCCAACTATGAATAAATCAGGTCCATCCTTTGAGCCGTCAAAATGGCTTGCTCCTCTGAACGGAACCATCATGAATTTTCAATAATATTGCAAATTTGGCATTGTTCGAACTCCATTAAGTTAAATGTTTACACTCTTTTCCAGAACTAGTAATGTTAGAACATTGTCAGGTCAACATGATCTTGGTTCATAGTACTATCAGAAGCAAATGTTCATAGTGATCTTGGTTCATAGTAATATAGTAATCGACAAATTTCTTGGTGCCCATTTGGGGATTTGGTTATAGATGGGATATGATACCCAATGTCCATTGATGTTTTCCTATCTTGTGTTTGGCAGACTTGTGTTCATGTGATTTCGTACTGTAGTTCAAGGTTCTCATGGGCCCGGTTTTTGAATTATGGTTGTATGATAGATTCAAGATATTAGTGGTTTTTCTATGATCTTAAAGAATATACAAGACCTGCCTTTCCTTTTAATGTAAGATCTGTGAAACACATGTAATATGTAGTTCATTTTAGCACTTTTACTTGATCGATGAAATTACCAAAATTCTTCTTTAGAAATATTTTGAAATAAAAGGATTTATGATAGGTGAAGTCCAATGGGACTATGATATCAACCACAGAAAATTAAAATTAAAATTCGTCGTTGTTATACTTACGGTCAAGTTGATAGTACAATAATTTTACTTGAACGACCCTCCATTGATTTTTCTGTAGCTTTTCGATGCTTCTCTTATGAAAACACATCCTGGAAAGTATAACTATGACTCACTTTCTCTATTCCTTGATTGAAGAGCATGTTCACTTGTCTAATGCACTTCATAGTTATTGTTAAGACCATAAATGGGGCTTTGTTAAGACCAATTCCCGTTTTCAAAAATTTCCCTTCCCTTTCTCTTTCACCTCTACTTTCCCTTTCTGGTTACTTAGTCAATTTTTGGAAAATGTCTAAGTGCGCGGGTTGGCCAATTCACGCGTTCACATTTCCACTGATTATTTTATATCACGAGTCCGACTGACCGCTTCCTCATTCCATACTCAACAACTTTTTCGATCGTGGGTTCTCGACCAGGCGGGCTCAAGATTGCGCTTCCATTGTTCCACCCCCCGCAAACAACACCCGGACTTCCCCGATATACAAATTGACAACCAAATTCCCTTTTCTTTTTCTCCTCTACTTTCCCTTTCTTGTTACTCGGTCATTTTTTTGAATATGTCTCATTCTTTTATATCACGAGTCCAACTGCAAGATACCAGATATATAAAATATGCAGAACATAAATATAATGCTAAAAATGGCAGAATAACAGTAAAATATCCAGCATAATCTTCACAATACACAGAAATGATATAACAATAGCAATAGAAATGGCACTTTGATTCAGAAAGCAATGTTCACAAGCCTCTTCGAGGGGGCAACCTCCAATCGAGCAACGCTCTGTTACAATAATATCCAAGCTAGGGTTTTCATACCCTCGACCCTTATTTATACTAAATATGTCTATTAAGAGAAGCATCTAGAGGAAGATCCTTCTAGAAGCGGA
>SNQJ01S0019254.1:5124-53286 GCA_010110895.2 Picea sitchensis | reverse complement strand
AATACATTGATCTACCTATGTGCGGGTTAGGACCTTAACACCAACCGAATGCTTCCCCATTCCATACTTGGCCACTTTTTCGATCACCGGTTCCTGGGCAGGCTCGCTCAACATTGCACTTCCATTGTTTTACGAACTAAAAAAAACACCCAAAGTTCTGTGATATACAAATTGACCGTCGAATTCTGCCATCATGCCCTGTTCCATTTTACACATTTTGCAGTCAAAAGTTCAGAGACATACAATTTGACCATCGGGCCCTCACATTTCCTGAGTATAAATTGTGACCCTATTTTGAATCCTGATCAACCTCTTTCCATACTTAGCCATTTCTTGGCATCTCTTTCGCGGGTTCTCTTTCGCAGTTTGTCGGGTTGGCGGGTTCATGAAATGTCCAATCCTTAATCTCTCTTCGTCGTCCCCGCCACCTTCACACTTCTTTCTAAATATGCAATTATTAATCTTTAATGCTAACAACTCATCATGTAGGAACTGTAAAGATTGTCATTAATGGGCGAAAGGCTCGAGGAGATCTCCCATTAATACAAATTAATCCAAGATTTGCGGAGGGTTATATTATCCCTTCCGAGTGTTCATTTCAAACATCATGGAATCTCTTTCGCGGGTCGTCAGATTGGTGGATTTACAAAATCTCCAATCCTTAATCGCTCTTCATCGTCCCCGCCACCTTCTCACTTTTTTCTAAGTATGCAATTAGTAAGCTTTAATGGTAATAACTCATTATGTAGGAATCGTAGAAATTGTCATTAATCAATGAAAGGCTCAAGGAGATGTCCCATTGATATGCTTTAAACCAAGATTTGCAGAGGGTTATATTATCCCTTCCGAGTGTTCATTTCAAACATCATCTAGAGGAAACAGACGTTCTCATCAACTTATGGCAGCAGCTCGACAATAATTATGTTGAGATATAGTAAACACCCTCAGGCATGATGACTAGAACTTCCAGTGGTCCAGAGAATATTCTTACTACTCATATCCTTCCACCCAGAAGGAAGTAAGGAGATGGTCCCTTGGTGCACCAAGAAATATATTTCAAGCCAAAGAATTCCAAGGCAACCCCCCCTACTCAGACAACCCCCCCTGTGTTTATTTGTTTTATAACCCTATAAATGTGTATATCCTGCCCCCCTACGTTTATTTGTTTTGTAACCCTATAAACGTGTATACCCCGCATTTAATCTGTATGTCCATCGCCCACTCAAAATTTCAAGAATTTTGCATAAAATCACGAAAGAATGGTCGACGCAGAGGTTGATGTGGTCGATTTCAAGGTGGAAGAAGATGATCAGATGGATGATGATACAGTGATGGATGATGGAAATGCAGATGATGTTCCCACTCTTGTGCCCAAATTTAAATCCACCATAATGGGGGGCACTTCCCAGCTCTGCGATGGCGGCCCTAACAAGACTAAAGGAAGGGGTTTTGGAAAAGAAACTGATGTTGAACACAATAGCCACTTTGTAGCTCGAGAGTTTTAGTCCCTCAACTCAGATGGCAGTCCTGGACCTCAGAGATGTATCCTTTCCTTTCATTTTTAGGGTTTTGGATTAGGGTTTGGATTCGTCCCTGGTGCAGGTTGTGTCCCTGAAGTATTTGACTGTAAGGAGATGGTCTCTTGGTGCACCAAGAGATATATTTCAAGTCAAATAACTATTCAATTGTGGGACCACTCTCTTGTTCTCTAGAGATACAATTAACATCTTTGGGGGTGAGGACCATAACTCCCAGTGGTGCAAGGCGTATTCCTACTACTCATCCCCTTCCACCCAGAACAAAGTAATTTGGACCTCTGGAATTGCTCATGCAGGCTGTGTCCCTGAAGTCTTTGACTGTAAGGAGGTGGTCTCTTGGTCCCCTTCCACCCAGAATGAAGTAATTTAGACCTATGGAATTTCTCGTGCAACTTGTGTCCCTGAAGTATTTGACTGTAAGGAGGTGGTCTCTTGGTGCACCGAGAGATGTATTTCAAGCCAAAGAATTATTTCACTGCGAGACCACTCTCATGTTTCTTTGTCACCTTAGGTATTCCGCAAGATGTTGATAATGTCGCAGCCAACATTGACCTTCATAGGAGAAGACTGCAAGGAGTTCCTAAAAAATCACGATAATTAGTTTTGTATGCATGTTCAAGATCTTGTCGATGCCTTCTGCATGTTGTCGCACTAGATGAGCAACACAAAATTGTATGCATGTTTTTTTTTTGTAACTCCTCTACCTGTATTTATGACAAGTATTTTAAATGCTTCAGTGCAAATAACTCAGTCCAATGTCTATGGATAAATATATATTACCCACTATTTTTCTTATAGATTTACTATTAAAAATTTTCCTTGGAATCTTGGTTGGTGTTTCTTTGCTGTATTTAACACCTCTTCTCATTTTCATGGTTCGATAGTCTCATAATTCTTAAATATTGTATTGAATCAAGTAATTTGATCAAATATTAAGAATTGAACAATTATATGACAATGCATTTCGTCGATCACATGAGGATTCTATGGAAACATAAATGAATTTCACACAGTTTCAAACCAACATTCAATTCCATTCGTAATGTAGATAGAACATAGAAACACTAATTCACAATGCAGGAGTTCGGGCCCCGCCCAAGAATTTTCGTTCTCATCTCAACCTTGTTGAGCGAATGATCTCTTATTTCCCTTTCACTTCCTTGATTCCTTCAATCAAAAAGAAAACATATTATTAGTTGTCCATCCCCTGGCCTCTATTTGAGCACTTTTACTTTATTAATGAAATTACAAGATTTCTTCTTTGCAAATATCTTGAAAAAAAATGATGTATGCTAGGTGAAGTCAAATGGGGCTATGAAATCAACCACAATATTAAAATTCAAGTTCGTCATTGTTATACTTACAGTCAAGTTGATAGTACAATAAGTTTTATTTCAACAACCCTCCATTGATTTCTCTGTAGCTTTTCGATGCTTGTATTATGAAAACACATCCTGGAAAGTATAACTATGACTCACTTTCTCTATTCTTTGATTGAAGAGCCCATAGATCTATCTAATTGACTTCATATTTATTGTTTCTCCTAAATTCTGCACCTGAGTGCTAAAGGGCAGAGGCAAGCAACCGAGAATTTGGACTGGTCGTTCTTTTGAATTTGTTGGTGAGTTAGAGGGTTGTTTCACCAAGAAAAAAGCATGGTCAAATTGGCAAGATGATATGGATGAGGGTTCTCCTTGTTTGGCAGTAGAGTAATGACAGACAAGTGAAATAATAGAGGTAAAAAAGGAGGGAAAAAACAAACCATTCAATGAATAATCTGTTGCAAGAAGTTTAATACCTAAAATCATATTTCAAGTCATTAAACAATGTATCAAAAACACAATTACTCCCACATGTTGCAATAAAAATAAATCTTCCTCAAAGCATTAGCTGATGCACCCTAGTTGCCTGAAATGACCAATAGCACAATCTACGAAATCGACCTCCCCATTATTGAATCAACAAAGCTGAATATTATGGGATCAAAGAATTTTGTTTTGTGTGAGAATTGAATTGGAAAAAATTGTTACTTATTCTACTTTTTTTAAGGCCTTATCACAGTAAGAATAAAAACTTATCCTAACCCACTGTTATCTACAAAATCCAAACATAAATGGTGCCTATAAATCAATTATACATAGTTATAGCCAAAAATCAAGTTATAGTTTATATTTGCATTTGCTCACACCCTTTTTAATGATACACACACAATAGAAAACGAGTACGTGGATAAAATTTGGACTAGAAAATGATGATTTTGAAATAAGGGGACTTGTTTGAGACCAATTCCTGTGTCTGGAAATTTCCCTCCCCTTTTCTATTTTCCCACTCTCTTTTGTCCCCTTCTTTTCCCTCTTCTATACTTAACCAAATTCCCCTTTCTTTTTCCCCTCTACTTTCTCTTTCTAGTTACTTATTCATTTTTCCGAAAATGTCTAAGTGTGTAGGTTGGTGGACTCGTGGGTTCACATTTCCACTCATGCTTTTATATCACAACTCCGACTGACCGCTTCCCCATTCCATACTTAGCCACTTTTTCGATCGTAAATTCCTGGGCAGGCAAGCTCTAGATTGCACTTCCATTGTTCTGTGACCTACAAACAACACCCATACTTCCACGATATAAAATTGACTACCAGACTCCCATATCATCCTCATTTCTATGTTACACATTTTGCACTCAAAATTTTCGAGACATACAATTTCACTGTCGGGCCTTCATGTTTCCTGAGGATTCCTTGCCACCCTATTTTGAATCTTGTTCAACCACTTTCCATACTTGGACATTTCTTGGAATCTCTTTCCCAGATCTTTGGGTTGGCAGGTTCATGAAATCTACAATTCCTATTTGTTGTTCCCTGTGCCCACCACCTTCACACTTCTTTCCAAGTATGCAATTAGTAAGGTTTAATGCTAACAGTTCATCATGCAACAACCATAAATATTGTCATTAATGAGCTAAATTCTCAAGGAGATAGTCACACTGACTATCCCTACACAACTTGTCCAGAAACATGTAGAAAAGATATTGCCAGGTAGTGGGATATCCATTAAAAATTTCAATATATTAGCGAAAACAAGTCCGACCGACCATTTCCCTATTCAATACATAGCCACTTTTTTTATTTAGGGTTCTTGGATAGGTGGGCTCAATATTGTGCTTCCATTGTTCTGTGACCTACAAACAACAACCAGAGTTCCACGATATACAAATTGATTACTGGACTGCTCCATCATGTCCTCTTTCATGTTACACATTTTTCATTCAAAACTTCTGAGACATACAATTTGACCGTCGGGCCCTCACCTCTCTTGAGTATCCCTTGTAATTCTATTTTGAAGCCTAACTGGCCGCTTTTTTCCATTCCTTACTTGCTCTTCCCTGTCCCCACCACCTTCGCACTTCTTTCTAAATATGCAATTAGTAAGCTTTAATGCTAACAACTCATCATGCAGGAACCATAAATATTGGCATTAATGAGCGAAAGGCTCGAGGATATCTCCCATTAATATGCATTAAACCAAGATTTACGGAGGGTTATATTATCCCTTCAGAGTGTTCATTTCAAACATCATGAAATGTCTTTCCTGGGTCGTTGGGTTGGTGAGTTCACAAAATATCCAATCCTTAATTGCTCTTCATCGTCCCCGCCACCTTCACACTTCTTTCTAAGTATGAAATTACTAAGCTTTAATTCTAACAACTCATCATGCAGGAATCCTAGAGATTGTCATTAATGAGTGAAAGGCTCGAGGAGATATCCCATTCACACACATTGGACCAAAATTTGTGGAGGGTTATATTATCCATTCCAAGTGTTCATTTCAAACACCGTATGGAGAAAATGGACATTCTTGTCAACTTATGACAGCAACTCAACAACAGTTCTGTGGAGATACAATGAACATCTTCGGGCGTGAGGACCATAAATTACAGTGGTCCAGGGAATATTCTTACTACTCATCCCCTTCTGCCCAATATGAAGTACTTTGGACCTTTGGAATTGCTCATGCAAGTTGTGTCCCTGAAGTATTTGAATGTATGGAGGTGGTCTCTTGGTGCGGTGAGAGATATATTTCAAGCTAAATAATTATTCCACTGCTGGACCACTCTCTTGTTTCTTTGTCACCTCAAGTCTTTTGCAAGATGTTGAGATTGTTGGAGCCAACATTGAACTTTAGAGGAGAAGACTACAAGGAGTTCCTAGAAAAACATGATAATAGGTTGGACCTCTTACCTGAGTTCCTAGAATACCCGATGACAGTTCTTGAATATATCACAAGGTTGCAAGTTAGTACGTTTAGAAACACATTCCGAGAAATTGCCTGGCTATTTACAAGAATAATGAGACAAGAATACACACCAATCATTTCCCGCATGATTCTTTATGTTTTGTATTTCACAGTCAAGGAACAAGCCATTTTTTATTGGGGAAGATAATTTCCATTGAAATTTGTTCCCATTTGTCACAATTCAAACATGAGAAGACATTTTATATGTCATCCTACTTGGTTTTCATGATAGCACATTGCTTTTTGCTTCCAAAATTGTTTGTGTCCAATAAGGTAAACTGTGAATTCGACCCAGTAACCTTTTGGTACCAGGCCTTGTGGAGGCACAAGGCCTCTCATTGTTTTTATGAGGTTTTTAATGACTTTGTCTCAATTTTCAAAGATTTATTGTTAGGAAAGGATGCTCCCGGATGTCTGACTATGAAACCAATTTTTTGGACAGGAAGGGGACACTTGAACAAATGGAGAATTACAATGTAATAATGATTTTTGACTCCAAGGAAAATCCTGCTTTCCTTCCATGTCACATTACGGACAAAATGTTTGTTACAAAAATAACAAGGCAACACAACTACTGGTTGCATTTTTTCCATGAGAAGAGAAAAAAGAAGTTCATTCCTTTGCCTTGGAAAGTCAAGAACTTCATGTTCAGGAACGTCAATAATATTGACGAATTTGCAGGCCATTTCAACAACTTGAACCTAAGATATGATGAAATTATAAGAGGGTTCGACTCTAATGGGGTTTTTTTAGAACATTTACTAGCAGTTGGCTTCAACAATTCTTTTATCCATACACTCCTGAACGAATACCGAGACAATGAAGACAACACTCCTACTCCTATCGTTGGCAACCTAGAGACATTGCAAAGAACCAATGAATTGTACAAAAAACATGGAAAAGGATCCAGTGAGAACAATGTCCAATCCCCAACTACCACTCCTAAGAGTACGAAATCCCAAAGAATTTCTCCAACGACCCACCTCAGTAAGAAAGAAACCCACAATTCTTCAAATGGAGGAGGAGATAAGAACCCTCCTTGGGGTAAAATTGATAGTTCTCACAAGCTTCCCATGAGGAAGAAGAGAAAAAATGTTGCGGAACAGGCGGAAGAGCCTGGAACTGAAAGTAAAGACATGGAACTTGAGACTGATCTAGATGACGTATCTCGCAATGTTGATCAGCCCTGGGACATGATCCACCATAATCCCCTAATGGAAATAACTGAGACCGAGATTTTTGACGAAGATGAATCCTTCGTATTCCAAAGCGTTGTTTTTGACAACAAATCTAAAAAATTAATTTTTGAAAAGATAGATGTAAGAAATAAGAAAGGGAAATCTCATTCAGAGATTAACCTTAGGAACATGCAACCGTCCAAAATCTCTCGACTTCATCGAGAAACCGAAGATTCTCTTGATGATTCCATTGGAGGAATTGAGGTGGAGAATTCCAGACTGAAGGACCAAATCAAGTAATTGGGGGAATCTTTGAGTCCTATCCCATTGCTTTCTAGTCCTTTAGCAATAACCATTCCTGCCACCCCTGCATCCAAGTTAAAAGGATCCTCCAGCCTCCTCACATCATGTAGAGGCTATGTGGAGAAGAATAGCAAGAAAAGAATGAAGCTAATTAATCAAGCTTGGGAAACATAAAAAAGTATAGCTTCCTTTGGAATGAGGGCACATGCCTTGCAGGAACATTTGCATGAGGATTTAAAAAATGAAGAAGGTTTCTATCTAGACACGATCCTCCCTTTTGGCATCAATGTCACCAACATGACATAAATGAGAAGAAGAGAAAAAGATCTCCCCTCCCCAAACCAGATCAAACAATTAAATGCATGCTGGAAAGAGAAAGTTAAGAACCTACATCTCATTTTCCAATCATGTGAACAAGCCATATCAAAGAAAGAAGAATTATTCAGAAAGCTGACTGAAATAGACTTAGCCAAAAGTACCAACAAGGTCCAATGCCCCAACTTAATCCTCAACTCCTTGTCCTTAACCAAGCAAGACTTCAATGAACAAGTTGATATTTTTAAGGGGTTGTCTTTAGAAAATTTTTACGACATCCTTGAATATGGTGAAGATGATGTGGACAATTGGCTAGTGGATTATTCGGTACAAAATGAATAAATTGAACAGGCTCAATGCAATCTTTCTATCGATTTAAGGGAATTAGAAAGTGATATTTTCAACATAAAAATCCAGCATGAGATCAACGTGGCCCCCATGATAAGCTACATTGAAGAATGGCTCCAAAGGGAAATCGAAAAGCTCACCGACGAAGGGCAACAAGCGGTTGGCACGATTCCAATAGCCATCAACAAGAGAAATAAAAAGGCATCAACAAGAAAATAACAAAGTGGGAGAGAGATACCATCATAGTAAGTATATACTGATCACATCCTAATTTCTTTATCAATCCATTTATTCCACCTTTTTTCATAGAAATGTCTAACCAAACACTGATAACTTCCAATTTATTCTTTTCAGGTCTTTCTCTTTACCGTCACCCACTTCTTCTTTCTACAGTCCTATTTCTTGTAATTACTTCTTTTATGGTCCGTGGGAGCCCCAATCCCAGTCTATATGACAAACACATTTAAATTTAGAGGAATATGTAACAAACATTATTATTTTTTGATAAATTTCAAAGAAAACTATTTCGGGAACAATCTCGACGGTGCCTTGTAACCTTGTTTTTGAAATGCGAATTTAGTTCTCTTTATGCATGTCGATCATCTTCTTTTATTTTTTTGTGCTTAGGAATTTTTATCTTGAACTATGTTGGATGTCAGGAAATTGTGTTTCTTTAATTTGAATGTTTAATGTGTGTGATTCCTGGTCCTATTTTCTAGGAAACTTTATTTAAAAAAAAAAAAAACATTTTCTATCGTTTTGTATTGCTTTAAGTCATTACGACATAAATTATCTAAGTCCCACATTTGAACTATACACGCCCCAGGAAAAAAATAAATAAGAGTACCATATATATAAAAATGCAGTAGGATTGACATCCTCGTTAGGTTGTCGTTTCGGTCCTAACAGACTCAAGGGTCAATAGTCTTTTAAATACATCTACAAGAATATCCGCAGAACTAGAAACCTTCAAACAATTTTATCATTGACAAAAAAACAACCAACTGGATAGACATGTTACAAATATACCAGTTGGTACTATACTGAATTGTCATAGGCATCTTACAAATATTTTTGTTCTTACAAATATTTCAGTTGGATAGGCATGTTACAAATATGCCCTCTTCCTGGAGAGAGATTGCAGATCAACCTCTGCAAACTGGGCTTGCTGCTCACGGACAAAAGTTTTAGGAAAATGGAATATTCCTCTGTCTCAACACCTTCTTGTCACACAATTTAAATTAACTTTAATGAGCTGAAAACTCGTGAAAATAAACAATCATGTTAGGTCTGTGTTAATATATAGAAAAAACTAGCAAACATAGAGGTCACACAAGAAGAGCAAATAATCTTCGACACTGGACACATTTTCAAATATTCGACAACCCAAATGATCTATTTAATAGAATGAAATGGATGTTTCTTACTTTGTCCATGGGAAAAATTAAAGAAGTGACTATGAAAATTGTACTTAACTCTAAATATTGGGATGAAAGACAGTTGGAAGTATACAGAGATCATTTTAAATGAATTTCATAAATACATTAAAGAGATAAAATCTACAAGGTAGGAATGGAAATTTCGAACATGGTAAGTCAGGCTCCAACAATATATCAATTTATAGGTGATGGGGATATCTGTTCTTTTTAGTATCTATTTGTTGTACTACTAGTAATAGGAAAAATTGTAGAACCTTATTAAGAAAATAAAAGCAATATGGATTATGAAAAACACAATATAATTAGAAGGAGAATACTTTCAAAAACTAAATGGTTTCAATGCCAGAATTGCTCTAGGAGATTAATGCTATGGCGCCTTCTCTTTCCGAAATGAATGTGAGCCATCAATCAATTTCCACTCTGCCATCTGAGAAACCCTGTCACTTTAGCGTCCCTACTAAATTTTTACCGACCCGCCAATTTTAGAACTCCCCTGGCCATGTTTAATGATGGTGTTATAGCAAGATTTGCCTCATCCCATGCAATCTTGCACATAAGGCCTTTTTCCATTTCCCTATGCAGAATTTTCATCTCTTTTTGCAAATCCCATAGCTAAAAATACATTTTTTCCACATATACGCACCTTTCCTACTATACAACATGCGTATACGCAGGTTGAACCACTACAACCCACGTACATCAGGAAATGTGCCCAAAATTGGAAAATGGTGTCAAGTTTCCATGTCATGATAGGAGATCAATGATCCTTGGCCTTCCATATAATGGAAACATTCCGAATCAGCCCTTCAATTCCACTTGAAGGATATAAATGGGCCAATTCCGAGCTATGGAAAAGAGGAGAAATAATTCAACTTTGAGAGAAAATTTAATCTGGAGGAATTATTCACTTCACATTGAGTCTACATCCCTTTGTCCTTTAAGTCTAAACATAGTGTTCAGCCCCCAATCTCTTCCCTTATTGATTTAGAACTTCATTGTCTCTCTTCTATGATCTTGCCTTTGGTGGAGGATTGAAGTGGTGGAGGCCCAACTGGAAGGAACTTAGTTTCTCGGTTTCGAACCGTGCTGATGCGGAAGTCTGTAACTTATTCACTTTTGTTGATCATATCTTAATATAAATATGCTTTTCTCGTCCAATTGATATCTTGCAAATATTTGAATAATTATTCCATGGGTGTATTTTTTATGAATGTTAATGGATTATGCTATTGAATGTGCTAACATCATATATTATCACCATATGCTTGCTTTGATTGGTTTTTGAGGACTAGTTGCATGTATATTGCTTTGGGTCAAGTGCTCAACGGTCGACTTCATCGAACGTCTAGACATGGTAGGCCTTTTATCTTGTCTTACTAGAATATTTTTTTATATAGCATACTTGAGGATTGAGTTGATTTCTGCATTCATTTTCGTCTGTTGTGGTTTTCCCCTAGCCATAGAGAGATTTTCCTCGTAACAGAATTGGCAACCATATTGGGGATTGAATCTTCTTTCTTGGGGTTTGGAGTGCTTTTCTCCTTAGATTTCTCTTGTTCATATTGCGTTTCTTGTCATATCATTGCTTGACAGCTTCTATTCACTCTGGGTCTGAGTTTTTCATCCTTCTCCTTAGCCTAGCTGTGTTTTTGACACATATACGCGGGTTTTTTCTTGACAGTCGTGTATATACACATTTTTTCCTTCTGCAAGATGCATACATACACTCTTTTCCCTTGAATAGTCGCGTACATCAACCTCTTTTTCTTGTTTGTTGGGTTTGGTGGTTTTTGGGTAGGTTTTGATGATTGTTGAGTCTTCTTGGGTCTCTGTAGTGACTGTTAAGTGTATGTGGAATGGCAGGAAACCTATCTTTGGTTGAATTTTTGGGTGTTTCCTTTCTCATCATATTTTCATTTTGATTGTCCTTGTACA
Organism: Picea sitchensis; assembly: GCA_010110895.2. NCBI lineage: Eukaryota > Viridiplantae > Streptophyta > Pinopsida > Pinales > Pinaceae > Picea > Picea sitchensis. The sequence continues at coordinate 41,937 of SNQJ01S0019254.1, read as the reverse complement.
TTGGGCTGGGTATTTTTCTCCTTGGTATCCTACTTAATGTTGGCACAAGGGCAAACCCATGGTTTAACACTTCAATAGTGCACCAACAAAACACTAACTATTGGCCCTTTCAGCAACACCTGCAGAGCAGGTGAAGTCTCACCCGAGGTATAAGTAGGGGGGTTATAGGACGCAGGTGTCTATAACCAAGTTGGGACACAGATCTATGATAATAACACTTCACAGAGTATTCTAGTGGCACTTAGAAAGAGATATGCATTAGTTTATTAGCTTCATTAACATTGCAGAACAAACCTAAATACAGATTGATGGAGTAACAATAAGCACTTCAACCATTGAGCACATAACACTGAGTTAGATCTAGCATTCCTTTATCTTTAACAAAAGTAAAACACTAAGAATCAACAAATCTATCTATCATACATAATAATCAAAGCAATGAGTAGATTCACAACATAAACAACACAACACAAATCAAACCTAAGACACAAGATATATGTGGTTCACCCCAGTGTTGGGATATGTCCACCAACTGCTTCATCTTCTTTATTATTCATCAATATCTTACATTCAGTGACTCCTATGCATTAAGACACAGAGTCGAGCTTCGCATAGGATAGGATATCTGTGCACTGAGCACCAGATCCTCCTTCCAAACTAGGTCAAGGCACCAAGCGAACTTCTCTATCACGCATAGAGCCTTAACACATACACCTTTTGTTGCACAAAGCAACTCAAAACTACTTGCACTTAGCCACTTCACACTTTTCTTCAGCAATACATTATTACTTATTTATACTTTTACAATCCCTTACAATAAGGCCTAATCATGGATAAAAACATCATGGGTTGACATCCCATAACCCATTACAAAAACCCTGGAGAACCCCTTGTTGGGTCCACATAGACCGCAAAATAAGTGAGATACGCGATCTCAACTCCGCCTGGGCGCTCCATCTTTGACCAGCTTGTCGAAGTACAAAAGTGGTCCAAACCTGACCAAGGTTTCCTCAAAACTTGGTCGAGGGCCAATAGGCCCCCAACACTCACCCGTGACTCATCCCAAGTCACCCAGTTCTAGTCAATGTCGCTTCGAAGGCCTCGATCTTAACTTGAGTTGCTTCTCCTGAGCCGCCTGATCAACGAGCTCCTGGATCGTTTGCTCTGTAACATGCCCTTACAAGCATTGTTATACTATTGAAACCACTTGGTCCAATTGTGATCCTTGCGCATCAATCTCTTCAAACACCTTGGAGGATTCGTGCTGCATAGGTTGTGGATTCTGCGTGACTTCCATTACCCTTCCCTGGATGGTAGTAATCTGTTGCTGTACTACACATTTCTCCTGGGATATTTTCATTCTTTCAAATATAGTGAACAACTTCATCTATGCCTGCATAAAGAAGGCTTGCTATTGTGCCTCCTGTAACTATGCTTCTAGCTTTCTTATCTCTGGGTTCTTGGTGAGGCATTCATATGTTTGTGTGCTTATATCACTCAGTTGTTTGCACTCTGAGGCAAGGGCTCTTATCCTTCCTAATATGATCTTAGAGGTTTCCTCTCTCTGGTCGCGCACATCCTGTGGGGTGCTCTGTACTGCTTGAGACTCCAACTTTGTTATTCTATCTTGAAGTTGTTGGATGGTCTCAATGAGCTTCACCACTTGAGCCTCGATCGACTCATGTTCCTCCTGTGACAAGACTAGCACAGAATGACATGCTTTACTCACTACCTCTTTGATTGCGGCTCGTTCCTCAAGCAACTGCTCCTTTTCTCTTTGTAGCTGGCCTTTTTCCTCCTGGAGCATCACCTGAAACTCTTCTCTCTCACTCGCGTAGGTAGCCACACTGTACCATGCTACTCGTAATTTTTATAAGGCTTCATCTTTCTCTTGTTTCAAGGCTTCTATATCCTTCTTTTTCTCTTCCTGGATTCTCTGAAGTCTCACGTTTTTCACATCTGCAAGTCTTCTCAATTGGGCTGGTTCATCCCCCAATTCTACAATCTGTGACAAGGAGGGCGCATTAGGTACTGCGTGAACCAAGAGAATAGCTTGATGTACTTCCTTTAGTTCCTTCTCGACCCTTCCATATAGCTCTTTGTTCTTCACTCCATATCTCTGTAAGATATCCTCAGAAGCATCCTCCATAGCTCCATGGACTAAACTGATATCGTCCTTTGTGAGTGTTGCTTCTAACTGGGGGTTACTGGCGCATGTCTTCCTTCTTACTGAAGGTTTCGTTGGAGAAACCTTCCTCTTCTGCAATGTGATTATTCCAGTAGGGGGGTCTTTTGGTGGTGTAGCTTTGCCTCCTCATTTCTCATCCCCTCCTCCTTGTCCATCTTCTTCGTCTCCTCCTCCTCCTAGCGAGCTAGATCCATTTTATTCAGAGGTGTTTTCCTCCTCATTGATCTCTACATCCTAGAATTCTTCATGCTTCTTTTTCTTCTTCACCCCACTAGACTGTCTGACATGCTCAACTTGGGTGACCATGGGTCTTCCTATGGTGTCAATGTCAGAGAGTTCTACATCAATGACAGGTGCCAGAAATTCCTCCGCCCACTCCTTTGTGATCTGATCCATGTCTTCATCTGTCAATTTGTAGTATGATTGTAGTTCTTCCTTTTTCTCATATCTACATGCAGTGATATAGATGAAATGAATATCTGTGTGGAACTTGTCTATTTGTCTGTAATGGTGTAGGGTGCGTCGTGTCATGCGCAGAAATAATTCAATGGCAACCTTTAGTTGCTGATAGTATGCATGAAACACAACATTGGACTGCTACTGCTTCATCATATTGTTGGTGTACCACAAGGTTGAAAGCCTAGTGGCCAACGGCTCCGATGGTTCGATCTTCGGAAAGGTGGCTCCTTCAGGAATTTTCCAAGCGACAAATGCGATCAAAATGATCAACCAACTGAAGTGGAATTCGTATCCCAAATCCTGGGCTTTGCGACAATATTTCTCAAATTCATTGACGAGGTAGCTCGCCTAGTTCATCTACATTCCCTCCACACATTTTCCTGCAAGGTCCACCATGAACCTGATGACCTGTGTGGGGTGGTTTTTCCTTATGATCTTGCCACCTATGAGTTGGCACACGAGGCACACTACGTGATCCTGGATAGAGGCTACCTTGTAACCTATCTTTCCTTTTTAAACTTCTTCGTAAGCTTCCTTCATGCGCTGTGGCAGGTAGCGGTCTGAGGCCTTCGCTGGATAAAAATTCTAAGGGTTAGGTCCCTTCATGCTTAAGCCTATAATCTAGTGGATCAACTCTAGATCCACAGTAATCCTCCAGTCGAGTCACAGGTATCCGCCATGATAGCACGACAGGAAGAGTTTAATGCAAGTGTTAAACTCCTGGTGTCGGCCAAAATGGGGAATCTTCATCACATTTAGCACAGTGGACTGCTCCAGTCCGTTAATCCATGGCTAGGAGACGAGGTGGGGATTCTTTCCAGTTGACTTCATCAAGTAGCGGTGGGGCGCTAGCATAGCATAGTTCTTCCTATATCCTATATTGAGTTCGATGTTATTCGACAATAGGATCTATCCTAACTAACTCCCAACTATGCGTATTCCCTTCAGAATGTATGCAGTGAACAGAGTGTACTCATAGTCTCATGGGATGTTATCGTGGTTAAATGTTCCATCTAAAGGTGGAATGTACTTGGGTAGGATCGACGGGATCTTCTTCACATTAGCCAGATTATCGCGATGCTTACTTCGATGCTCAATCATGGAGTTAACACGGCCAGAACGATTTCTATTCGAAGGCAAATCCTACAGTCCCCTAGTCGATGATGCCTGGACACCTTTAGATAATGGTTTGTCGGCCATTAGCTTCTTGAGTACCTCCTTGAGAGACTTCTCTAATTCACTAGGTTTGCCCGACATTCTCATTTTTAAACAGACAGGTCGGGGTAGATGAATGGATAGGAGGGGTAAACAAATAGATGGCAAGGTCTATCTTTAGATAACACAACTCAACAGTTAGAAAATTCTCTGTTATCTTATTTAAAAACGGGTAGCGAAAATTGGTCCCAGCGCATCGACCAATAAGTTAAATAAGCGGGGCCTCATAATGAATTCTTCCAATGGACAGGAATGCTTCCATCAATGTGAATTTTTTCTTTATGGCACGGTCTCAACATCCAAAAGCGGTCGATCCACGCATAAATGCGTTTTCTAATAGTTTTGGAGCATTGTTCTAATGGTTGGGGTGCCTCCAATGGTCATATAGCTTTGCTAGGGAGAAGTCCCATTCTGCGTGGTCTTGCTATTCCGGAGAGGTTCAAATCCTGTGAACCTGCCTCTTGCGAGGTTCCAATCTATGAAGTCTTCCATCTAGTCTCTGTAGCTTCCTGTAGATTTTCCAACTTAGCTTTCTTCTTATTGATATTCCTTTCCTTCTTTCTTATGATCTGAGTCTCTCTAACTGTTTCTGGAATCCTCTTTCCATTCTTATTCTTATCTTCCCCTAGCGTAGTGACTTCACACTGCTGATGTGCCCTCAAAGGATCTTAAGTTAATATCCCTTCTCTTAATACTTCCTAGGTGGACATACTTATTTCTTATATAGATAGGTTCTTCAAGCCTTATTGCATTCTTTCAACCTTGATAACTAATTCTCTTGCCTTCTGTCCCTCCCGCATTGTTACTTTGTTCTGTTTCTTCGACTTATCCTCTCATTCTTCTATTAGTCGATATTTTTTTTTTTGCTCTGAAATCACTTAGTTCTTGATTTTTCTTTTAAATCATTGTTGGCCCTTGACTATGTTTTGAGGATCCTTGGTCATTTTTGACCATTTTGGGACTTTGACAGGATGTCAAAGGTGAAGTGCAATACAAAGTGGAGATCGCGGGATCTCGACCCCTTTTTAGGGATTTTTGGGTTTCAGGCTTATGTAATGGGTATGGGGATGTTGGCCCATGGGTTTACCCATGTTTAGGCCTATTTTGTAAAGTATAAATAGATGTCTAGGCGATGTAATAGGTGGGTGTGTGTATGGGATGAAGGCATTTGTGTGATGTTGTGCTAAGTGCTAAAGTGCTAAGTGTGAATTGTAAATTCTTCGTGCATTCTGGGTTCGAAATTGCAGAGCTAAGTGCAAGTCGTCTATAGTGATTTATGCACAGACTGTGGAAGGCTTTGTGTTGTAACTCAAGGAAGGAGGATCTAGCGAGGTGCACAGATCTCCTGTCCTCTAAGGAGTAAGATATCAAGGCTCTATGCATGTAGCTGACTGACCGAAGATAATATAGAGAAGAAGAGTTGGTGCATGTAGCCCCAGGGTGGGGTTGAGACATGTATGAATAAGTGCTAGATCTAACCCATGTGAATGTGATTAGTGCTCAACTATACTAGATCTGGGTGAATACTGTGATGTTCTATGATTAGGGTTTTACTGTGAAGTAGATATTGGTTAAATACTGAAGGATCATAATTGCTAAGTGCTCTGCTAAGGTACTACAATCACATATCTGTGTCCCAGCTAAGGTTGCAGACACTGGAGTCCTACAACCACCACTTCCTCTACCTCGGGTGAGACTTCATATGGTTTGTAGGTGTTGTCGAAAGGGTCGGTAGTTAGGGTTTTGTTAGTGTGTTGTTGTAGTGTTGAACCCTGGGTTTGCCCCTATGCCAACAAATGGTTCCGTTGCCGAGACCTGAAACTGTTATTGCTGGGAACTGAGAAAGAAGAATCTTTGTGCGAAGATATAAACTAAAACTGTGATTGATGGGAATTGAGAAAGAAGAAGCTCTGTGCAAAGATCTGAACTGAAACTGTGATTGCTGGGAACTGAGAAAGAAGAAGCTTGTGCGAAGATCTGACCTAAAACTATGAAATATCTATGTGTAGATCTGTTGCCCTAGTGAGCAGTATTCTACTCAATCTGTGAATCTCTATGCTAAGAAAATAATTCTGATCTGAAGAGAAGAGGTAAGATATGAAAGCTTTGTGCTCTGACAAGAGGTAAGAATAGTGAAAAGTTTTTAGATATGGAAGCTTTGTGCTCTGTCGAAAGTAAGATAAGTGGAAATTTTTGTTTCAAGAGTATGGATCTAGGTATGTTTGATAAATTTTGTCCTAGCCTAAAAACTAGGGCACAACTAGAAGAAAAGAGGTTTGATATGAATAGATCTGATAAGAATAGTGAAAGATATGTTATTCCTATGCATAGAAATAATGTTTGGATTGACAAATGGATGTAGGATCCTAGAAAGAATTTTTTGCAGGTTAGCTACCATGATCCTAGTGTGTAGTATAGGAAAGGATGGGGATCATTTAAAATAAAGAGAGGATTAACTCTTTGTTAGAGTTGCAGAAGATCGGGATATCTTGCTAAGGAATGCCCTAGTAGAAGACCTAGTTGTCTTTGTTGTAAAGTTGTGGATCATGAAGTTCTAGATTTCCCTAGAATGATTGCTAAGGTTGAAAGAATGAATATGAGCCAAGAAAACCCTGAGGAAGGTCAAGACACTAAGATCATGGAAGAACCCTAGAAAGAATCAGAGATTGTATTGTTGCAAATGAAAGAAACCCTGAATGACCACAGAAATATCAACTTATTAGAGATATTCAAATAAAAACAATGCATAGAAGCAAGAATAGGAGACTTCGACGTAGACTATGTTCTAGATGAAGAAACACAGGTGAATATCACGATAGAAAGAACTTGGGAAGCTTTAGGAAATCTTGTTATGATTCCTTCATTGGGAGGAATAGGATTATTTAGAGGAAAGTTGATAACCCTATGTGGAAGACTTAACCAGATATCTATGAGTGCTCATGGAACTTCGACAGAAGAAGATTTCAAGGTTAATAAATTTATTGAGAACAATGCCCCATTTACTATGTTACTAGGAAAGCCTTGGATCGAAAAGTATCAAGCCAGAAGAAAAGAGGAGGAAATCTTAGAGAAGAAGAAGCAGGAATTAAAAGATTTCATGACCAGGAGGATCACACAATTGATCGAGGAAAAGGAGAACAGGTCGAAGTTATGTATAACTAGAAACTTGGACATCGAAGTTGAAAGGACACACGAGGACTCGAGACACCTATCTGTACAGGAAAGTAGAGCACCTACACCAGATAGAGAACAAGTATTTCCCTTGAACCCTAGTAAATACCATCAACAATGAAAAGTTACTATGCCCAAAGAAGATCAGAATCATAATGGAAAGAGGAATATCGAGATGAAGATCACTGGAAAGAAGGCTAGAAAGATCAATAGGAAGAAGGCTAATATAGAAAAGTTACAGAAAGTTCTAGAAGGAACTGCGCAAAAGGAAGGACTCCAGAATTTGAGCTTCACCGGGATATCAGTACAACACATCATGGCACTTCACCATGGCGAAGCTATATGACCATTGGAGGCATTATAACCATATCCCGAAGACCCAAATGGTTAGAAAATAAGTTATGGCTAGAGAGATCACCATTAGACCATTGGGACCACGACGTAACGGACAGAACTGAGTTAATGAAGGCTTCTCACCCATTGGAAAGATCCATTGCCTAGTTATCTACTTATTCCGTCGAGCCTTTCACCGAGAACACTTTTTCCACCCATGATTATTTGAGCTCACAGGTTAGTTGATTTTGTGAAATGATCATCGAGCTATCGCTATCCATCCCGTCACATTGAGTTGTTTCTCTTCAACCCAAGATAGTCAACCATGAGTGTGTATGTCTGAAGAACTTAGCACAGTCAAAGAGTCTGTGAAGGAGGTACTCATTGACCTTATGAATAAAAGAGTAATATATGAAAGAGTAATGTCTGTGGGTATACAAGCCTCATTAACAAGAGGAGTGAAAGTCTCTCCATCGACTACGTGCGGATCCGGGCCCTCCTGAGTCATCACATAAAAGAGAATCAAGCACAAAGATGACCTAGCAAATGTGAAGCTAACACCGACCATCCTACCTAAGTATATCCCACTCCTGGCCGGTGTAGTAAGTCACGACAGTGTCCCGAGGGACTTCGACTACACTGCCATCATTGCGTACCTCCCGAAGGGGATATGCGTAGTCAGACCACAGCTAGAAAGGATTACAACCTTGAACATTAGTGACTATAACCCAAGAGATCATAAGAGTTATGGAATGCTCGCACCTTATAAATATCTGACCAAGATGAAGGGAAAGAAGATGAATATCATCCCTCAGTCGTGGATGATGAACCTCGCACAGTCTAGCCTGTTAAATGTATTGAAGATTCCACATTTTGGGAGGCACCAGGAGGTTAACGCCTGTGTTAAGATCCTATTTTCATGCTTCCATGGTGTCTATATGTGGTTGGACAGACGTATCACTATCGATCCGATGTTGATCCATAGGATCACCGAACTAAGCATGCATGGACCCAACCCACAAGAGTTCTACCCAGGAAAAGATGCAGACTGGGCCCTGAGACAGATGATTAAAGAAACATACAACAATGTTGAGAAGGGGATGCGAGGCTACAAGATAGACTCCACATAGATTGGCACAATGCGCCTAGCATGTTAGTTGATTGCAGGAAATCTTGTGAGGAAGAACATACCCACGCAGGTTACAGGCTTTGTTGTTGACCTCGCTGGGAAATGTGTGGAAGGCCTACAGATGAACCGGGTGAAGTACCTAGTTAATCAACTCGAACTAGATTTCCGCGAAGCCTAGGATCAGGGATATGAGTTTCACTTCAGCTGGATTTTGATCCTCATCACGTTTACTGCTTGGGATATGCCAGAAGGTGCGACCTTCCCCAACATCGATCCAATTGAGCCACTTGCTGCGAAGTTCACCATGCTCTGGTATTCGAGTGACATGGGTAAGCAGTGGCAGTCAAATGTAGTATTTCATACCTACTACCTCCAACATGAAGTTCCATGCAGATAGGAATTTTATTTACATTACTGTGTGTGGCGATGAAAGAAAAGAATAATTTTAGTACTACTACAATCTCACTACAGAGGACCTGGAATAAATCATTAAATACTGGCCGACATAATTCCTTATCCCTACTGACCCCGTAGAGCTGTCTGACCCGGACCTCATTGGAAATCCGGTAGTTACTCGCGAAGAGTATGATGCCCCAAGCAGCAACAGGAAGTAAAAGAAGCAAGATGTATAGGAAATACAAAGCACGATAGAAGAGACCGCATCTGAGTCACCTAGTGGAGGAGGTGATGACGAAGTGAACAAAGAGGAAAATCAACAAGAAGAAGATAAGAAAGGTGAAGTAACACCGCCACAGAACCCTCCTGAAGACACTGATCCCTCTAAGAAAAGGAATGTTTCCCCCACGAAACCTTCATCGTGGAAGAAATCTAAAGCCAACAAGCCAAATATGCAGAGTGTACTCATGGTTGATGACTTCGATTTCATTATTTTAGCCGTACGATATGCCTCAAAAGATCTTGTGCAAAGGAATGAAGCAAAAAAAGAAGCCATGTACTATAGAATTGTAGAAGAACTAAGAGGTGTACAACAAGCCCTTTATTCGAGCCACACAGTGTCCACTGCACCCCCACCCTTGGAAGAACCATAATTGGGAGATGATCCTGCTCAACTCTGCAAACTGGTTGATGTGACTGAAGCTCGCTTTCATTGAGCACAAACTGAGAAAGAATAGGTCATAGCGCCCCTAAAATAAACACAGGATGAAGTTATAGAGAAACACAGGATTGCACAGTAGGAGAAGGACACTCTTCAAGCAAATTTCAAAGAAGAAAGAGCGCAGATCCAACAGGAGAAAGAAAAGTTGCTCGCGGAGTAGGTCAGAGTGAAATAAGCAGTCAACAGAGCACTTCACTTTGTGACAGGATTGGAGTAGAAGGAGGAAGAACCAATAGAACACCAATTAGAGTAGCTCGCATAAGCTATCCATCAACTACAACAAATAATAACAGATCTCGAGCTAAGAACAGTGCCCAGTACTCTGCAAGATGTGAGGGATCAAAGAGAAGCAACTGCTCGAGGAACAATTGAGAGAATAAAGGCCCTTACCATGGAATGTAAAAATCTGAGTGATCATAGTGCCCAAACTTATGAGCGACTCACTGAGAACCCATAACTGAAGGCACTGGAGTTGCAGCTCCAGGAGGCAAAGTAACAAGCAGAAATAGTACAGGCGTAGTTGAAGCCCCTGTCAGCCATTGAGAGGATGGAGCGATCCCAAGAATAACGTAGTGCTCAACAACAGGTCCACACCATTCAGAGTAGATTCATGGAAGTGACTCAGATAATTCAACCTATATAGGATGACGCTTTCCAGGTATTCACAGAGATCAAAGGCCAAGGAGTAGAACTGGAGCAAGTCGTCACTGCAACCGAACAAATCTTTGAGGGACCTATCAATGAAGTTGTTATCCAAGAGTTCATTGAGCAGGAGGCCATGGAACAACAATAGGTCAAAGCACCTCGAGAAAATCTTGAGGCTTTTGGGGTGGAATTACCCAAAGAAGAGTGACTCAGGACGAGTCATAGGTGAGTGTTGGGGGCCTGTTGGCCCTTGACCAAGTTTTGAGGATACTTGGTCATTTTTGACCATTTTGGGACTTCGACAGGTTGTCGAAGGTGGAGCGCAAGATGAAGTGGAGATCACAGGATCTCGACCCCTTTTTAGGGATTTTTTGATTTTGGGCTTATGTAACAGGAATGGGGATGTCCGCCCATGGGTTTACCCATGTTTAGGCCTATTTTGTAAAGTATAAATAGATGTCTAGGCGATGTAAAAGGTGGGCGTGTGTATGGGAAGAAGTCATCTGTGTGATGTTGTGCTAAGTGCTAAAGTTCTAAGTGTGAATTGTAAATGCTTCGTGCATACTGGGTTCAGACTTGAGGAGCTAAGTGCAAGTCGTCTGTAGTGATTTGTGCACATAATGTGGAAGGCATTGTGATGTAACTCAAGGAAGGAGGATCTAGCAAGGTGCGCAGATCTCCTGTCCTCTGAGGAGTAAGATCTCAAGGCTCTGTGCATGTAGCTGATTGACCAAAGATAATAAAGAGAAGAAGAGTTGGTGGACGTAGCCCCAGGGTGGGAGTGAACCACGTATATCCTGTGTTGTCATGCTTTGTGTGATGTATTGATACGTTTATGTGTTTACTTTCTTAAGTGATTTGATATAGATGAATGATAGATAGATCTGTTGATGATTTTTGCTTAATAATATGAATAAGTGATAGATCTAACCCATGTGAATGTGCTTAGTGCTCGACTATACTAGATTTGGGTGAATACTGCGATGCTCTGTGATTAGGGTTTTACTGCGAAGTAGATACTAGTTAAATACCGAAGGATCATAATTGCTAAGTTCTCTGTTAAGGTACTACAATCACAGATCTGTGTCCTAGCTAAGGTTGCAAACACTGGAGTCCTGCAACCACCCCTGCCTCTACCTTGGGTGAGACTTCATATACTTCACAGATGTTGCCAAAAGGGCTGGTAGTTAGGGTTTTGTTGGTGCATTGTTGTAGTGTTGAACCCTGGGTCTGCCCCTGTGCCAACAATCATCCTTGGACAATCCTCAACCTCATGACCAATATCTTACAACAAAGACAAACATGACCTATGCCAGTGCATTCCTTAGCAAGATGTCTCGGTCTTCTGCAATTATAGCACAATGTCAATCCTCTTTTTCTTTTAAATGTTCCCGAACCTCTTTTGTACAACGCACTAGGATCACAGTGTTGGACCTGCAATCTGCAAAAAATTCTTCTAGGTTCCTGCACCCATTTCTTAGTCCAAAAATTCTTTTTATGCATAGGAATAACATACCTTTATTCATTTCCATTAAATTTACTCAGATAATCTCTTTGTTTCAACTGCGCCCTAACCTTCAGACTAGGATAGAACCTATTAAATATACTTAAATTCATGCTTTCGAAACAAAATTTTTCACTTATCTTTCTCTTGTCAAAGCACAAAGCTTACCTCTTTTCTTCAGATCAATTTTTTTTCTTAGCACAGAGTTTCGCAAGTCAAGTAGAGTACTGTGCACTTCAACAACAGATCTACACACATAGCTTCTCTTTTCTTTACTTCAGTTCCCACCAATCATAGTTTTAGGTCACGACAACGGAACCATTTTTTGGCATAGGGGTAGACCTAGGGTTCAACGCTTCAACAATGCACCAACAAAACCCTAACTACCGACCCTTTCGGAAACACCTACGGAGCAGGCGAAGTATCACCCAAGGTAGAAGTAGTGGGGGTTATAGGACGCAGGTGTCTATAACCAATCTAGGACATGGATATGTGATAATAACACTTCGCAGAGTATTCTAGTGGCACTTAGAAAGAGAGATGCATTAGTTTATTAGCTTCATTAACATCATAGAACAAACCTAAATAAAGATCGACGTAGTAAAAATAACCACTTCAACCATTGAGAACATAGCACTAAGTTAGATCTAGCATTCCTTTATATTTAAAAAAATTAAAGCACTAAGCATCAACAAATCTATCTATCATACATAATAATCAAAGCATTGAGAATATTCACAACATAAACAACACAACACAAAGAAAACCTAAGACACAAGATATACGTGGTTCACCCCGGTGTGGGGATACGTCCACCAAATCCTTTGTCTTTTTTATTATTCATCAATCTCTTACATTCAATGACTCCTATGCACTAAGCCACATAGTCAAGATTCACATAGGACATGAGATCTGCACGTTGAGCACCAGATCCTCCTTCCAAACTAGGTCAAGGCACCAAGCCAACTTCTCTATCGCACACAGAGCCTTAACACGTACACCTTCTATTGCACAAAGCAACTCAAAACTACTTTCACTTAGCCAATTCACACTTTTCTTCTATAATACATTATTACTTATTTATACTTTTACAATCCCTTACAATAAGGCCTAATCATGGGTAAAACCCCCATGGGCCGACATCCCATAACCCATTAAAAAAACCCTAGAGAACCCCTTGCTAGGTCCACATAACCCGCAAAATAAGTGAGATCCATGATCTCAGCTCTACCTGGGTGCTCCATCTTCGACCAGCCTGTCGAAGTCCAAAAGTGGTCCAAACCTGACTAAGGTTTCCTCAAAACTTGGTCGAGGCCCAACAATTGAGTTGTCTCTTTCTATACACAATAGAGTCTTTATATATCAAGTTGTTGTTCAATCCATGCATTTTCATTTTTCTTATATTGAAAATACACAAATATTAGGCATTTTACATTGATTGGAATTTTGATCTTTTGAGTCTTTGTCATTTATCTTAGTGCATGTAAAGAAAGATTGCATTTTTATTCAGAATTGCAGAATTGAATTGAAAATTGCATTTTTAGAAAGCATATCATTTATTGAAAATTGAAGTTAGGACTTTGCATTGTATTCATATTTACTTTACTTGTTGAGTCATAATATCACTAGTTTCACGACCACACCTTTTGAGTAAGAACGGTCATTAAAATTAACGCTATTATTTAAAATTGATTAGTAACGATTTTATTTTCTAGGGTGCACAAACTAGCTTAGGATTTAGTGCCTTGGAATAGGATTTTGTGAGTAAACTTCTCCAAGGATATTAAATCAACATATGTGTGTGACTAAGGGAGTTGAAAAATCCATTGTATAATCGGTAATATCAGGAGGCTCCACTTACACTGGAGTTAATCACGAGGTCAGTTGAAGGGATATCCACCCGATTCCTTCTTAGCATCAGATATATTTCTGGGGATCTATTCGTATCTGGGGATCTTACTAATGCCCTTACCTCCGTGAGAGGAGGTTCTTTCAAGGTTTCGATATTTTCTACCCTTCCCCTATGATGGAATTGACTTACGACTGGTCGCCTATGCATCAGTTATACAGTGGTTTCTTAGTTGCTTGACTTAGGTGCCACATAGGTTACTTGCAGGGTTATTTTGTAGGTACCCTGGGTTAGATAAGGGTCAGACAACACACAACCTTTATGGAGGATTACCTCTCCGGGGGGATCTGACCGACTAATTGTTAAGCCCACAAGGGCCCTTATAACTGATTATGTTACCTCTGATATTTAGTAGGGAGTCTCAAGCCCCTCTTGGGCGATGCATACCTACTTTAGGTAGGGAGGCCCCTTTCAACCACTTAATCATGCTTGTGTGCATATTGGTCGTTTGATTATTTTTGGTGTACTCTTTGATTACTAGTTGGCCTTAGGATTTGTTTTTTTTTATATCTTGAGTCTTAAGTCATCGTGGAGTCGGACCAGCTTCCCCGTCGGTCCCGCCACTTGTTACAGTTACCACTGGATTTTGAGTCTTTGCTTTCTAAAAGGCATAGAGTTATTAGATGTGGTACACACACCTCCACTTTTCAGACTTGTGATTCTACAAGGATGAGTACTGAAATGAGTCATCATAATACTTGGAGCCCTTTGACTCCCACACCTACTATAGTTAATGTAACCCCTTCGACTCCTGCAACCACAATGGTTGTAGTGTCGGAGGCACCTATCATCACTATTTTGTGTCCTATAGTGAATTCTCAACCTATTTACGCAAACCCATTTGGGTCTCTTGGTCACTCACCAGGCTATAATTTTCAGTCCATCCCTATGGCCTCTAGTCCTTTTTCCTATGGTATGTTGAATTTTACTTCACAGTTTTCAAACTCCATCCCAGCTTCTGGCCCTAATGCTAGCATTGGACTTGGGGGAACAACTCCTCCTTACACTCCATTCTCATTTGGTGGCTCTTAGATCCCTCAAACAACTCCTACTATGGGAAGCATTCCTTCTTTTAACCCCAGGTCTAATCCTGGTGCTTCTGGGTGGAACAACCAACCTGGTGGACAAGATTATGCTCAAGTTCCCTCCTACACCCTCACCTCCTCAGTGTCGATTCTGACCAACACATTTTTCATGACAAATCCACCTTTATCCTCCAGATTCACACTCGGAGGAGGTCAGTTTCATGCCTTGGGAAACCCCCAACCCAGAGCCACTCCGGTTGGGGGAAATTTTTATAAACCGCATGAGAACATTCCTACTGGAATGATGCCCAACCAACCTCTTATGAATCATCTTGGAGGAGTGTATTAAAATATTGAACAGGGCCATGGTGCTTACCAAAACCTTGGATAGGATGCAGTTCCCCAAACACAATCTTTGTAGGGATCTTGGGGCCAGATGTCGCAACCCCATCTCCCTTTTCTGGCCACGCTTAATCTACTAAAATTATCTAAGTTGATCAATGACCCTATGTTTCATGATCCTACATGGCCCCCCATCCCCACCAAGCTTCCTTCGGATATTCCAAAATTCCAAGGTAAGAATGGCGAGGATCCCAGTGATCACATCACCACCTTTCACCTATGGTGCTCTTCGAATTCCATTAACGACGATTCCATATAGTTAAGATTATTTCAATGCACCCTCATTGGGGTCACTGTGAAATGGTATATTGAGCTACCTAGGGGGGCATATGGGACCTTTATTCATATGGTGCTAGTCTTCCTTAACCACTTCCAATTGGCAGTTCGTTACGATGTTGGCCTAGAAATTCTTTTGAATTTACGCTAGGAAACAACCACTTATATCTCGAATCACATACAGGAGTGGCATAGACAGAAGAGGTTGATCAAGACCTGCATTCACCCATAATTCCTACTAGAATGGTTCCTTAAGTCCTTGCAGCCTCCTATCTCGAAGGATATTGCGACATTCGGGGTTACATCTGAGGAGGAAGAAATATTCAAAGCCCAATAGTTAGATCTTATATACGCTCAATCTGGGATGTTATACCAGATTATTTTGGATGCACCGAGGTCAAACTATGACCCTAGACAATAGCCTGGACCTCATGCCGATGCCATTGTAGGCTCTGCCAATGTGAAATCCACAGACTCGATGACAAGCCATTTGAAAGACTTGTCTCTAAACCAGTCTGTAGGAGGTCCAACTTTTTCTGTGTCTTCCAATCCCACTAAGTTGGTGGATGTGCATTCAGTGCAATCATCGACTGACCCAAATGGGAACCAGCAACCAGGCGGGAATAAGAATAAAGGACATAATAATAATCGTAAGGGTGGAAGAATAATAATAAACCTAAGGACAATGGTAATAATTAGAAGACGAATAATAATGTTGGTGAGGGAAAGAAAGAAAGGTGTAAGGTGAAATTTTCCTGTAATCTTTGTACAGACTATCATCTTACTCATTTATGCCCCAAACTTGCAGAAGTTGTGAGGCTCTTATCTCTATTTCCCGTGGTACTGACGAATCCTTTCCCACATAACCAACACATGGCCTCAAGCTCCTCAAATGTCAGAAATGTGGCCGGTGGAAGTCAAAACCCACCAACACAAGACGGTGACCGTTCGTGTATCAATATGGTCAATTCTTAGGTTAATGCAACCAGTTGGTCTTGCGATTACAGTTCTTCATAGACTGTACCTGGTCTAGAATATCCTCCTCCTTCTCTAGAGATGCATTTGCAGATCGAAAAACCAGAGCTATTGCCTCGTATTCCGAAAGGAGTACTCAAGCACTCTACCCATAATCCAAATGCTAGAGCCACCCAGGATTACTCTATTGTTTGAGGACCTAGGTCAAGCTCCTTGTGCGATGTTGGCTTTGGAGGTACTCCAGACATGTCCTTCATAGTGAAATGCCTTGCTATTTGCGTTAGGAGCTCTAAACTCCAGTGACTCAAAATTTATCAAGGTTGACGTCATATATGTGAAGTCTCACTTGCCTTACCATGTGGCATTCCAAATCCATGTGGGGTACTCAAAGTATACCATCAAAGTGCGGTTGTTGATGAAGACGCTGCTACGTGTGTGATGTAATTGATCTGTTTGAAATCTCTCGGCTCTCCGACTCTTTCTCAATCGCCGACCATGTTGAATTATTTTGAAGGTTGTTCCTTCTACCCTCACGGTATTCTTCCTGCCTTTTTGGTCCAGTTAGGTGGGAAGACGGTAGAGGTGGATGTCAAGGTGGTTGATGTGCCCCTCTATTATAACTTGTTACTAGGACGTAATTGGACTTATTCTATGACTATTGTCATATCATCCGACTTTCGTAATATTTGTTTTCCTCATGATGGGAAGATCATGACGATCGACCAATTATCCTTTGTGTATGCTAGCCCTAATGCATTTGTTGGACCTTCGATCCCTGTGGTAAAAAATTCTCAAACAAAAACTAAGAATATCAATGTCGGAATGTATTCATCCCTTATGGGTACCTTCAACTTCATGGCACCGATTCAACATGTTTATGCCATGTCCAGTAGGCCCGTTTTGTTAGAGAGGTCTGTTCCTTTCCACACTTCCTATTTTAACAATCCTTGGACCCTACCTTCCTCGACTTCATCGTGTGAAGGTCAGTCGCATGCCTGAATGGCCATGCCACTATCAGCAGTGGAGATAACGTATCAAGTTTTTCTTGACTATTCCACCGATCCCGATCCTATTACCTTGCCGATGGACGAGGAGGATCCTGTTCTTAATCCCGTGTGGGCCAATTTGTTGTATTTCTCACATGAATACCTCAATGAGACTTTTCCCTTGGATGAAGCTATCATCAAAGCCATGAATGGTTCTGAAAAACCTTGGGATGATATGCATCATCGCTCTTATTTTCTCCTAGAGCTTGCTAGAATCCAACAAGTTGACTTTCGATCTACTTTGAGCGAGATAGTAGGTCACACCGTAGTTCCACTTGATACACATGACATTTATGCCGAAGGAAATATGGTGAGTATCTCTCCTACCATCATGATCGATGTCTCTCGTACCCCTGGCAAGATTGAAAATGTACACATCGATGCAGATTTTTCGCCAGAAGAAATCCTGATCTACACCGAACTCTTCAAGGAATTTCAAGATGTATTTTCTTGGTCATATGAAGAGATTCCAGGAATCGACCCTCGAATTTTTCATCATGATATTAGAACTTATCCGGATGCTAAGCCATTTCAACAATGTCTTAGAGCTATCAATCCCCGGAAGGCCCCTCCTATTAAGGTACAGGTAGAGAAACTACTTAATGCTGGATTTATCTACCCGGTTCCCTTGAATGAATGGGTATCCAATCCCATTTCAGTGAATAAGAAGAAAGGAACCATATGTGTATGCATGGAATTTCATGACCTAAGCAAGGCCTGTCCTAAAGACAACTTCCCGACACCTTTCATCGATCATATTCTCGATGAGTGTGCGGGTAGCAAAGTGTTTTCGTTCATGAACGAATTTCAGGGTATAACCATATTCAAATTAAACCCGAGGATCAACACAAGACAACATTTATCTGTCCTTGGGTTACTTTCGCATACTAGAAGATCCCTTTCGACCTTAAAAAAATTAGAGAAACCTTCCAACGTGCTATGACCTTCGCATTACACGATCTTAAGCATATAGTCAAAGCTTATCTTGACGATGTTGCTGCTCACTCTCATAAGAGAGTGGATCACTCTAAGCACCTTCAACTAGTTTTTGAAATATTTTGTCATTTTAGAATCCGGTTAAACCCTCATAAATGCATCTTTTGCATTAGGTCTAGACGTATTTTTAGTCTCTGAGACCGGGATCTCGGTAGATCCATTAAAGGTCGAGGCAATACTTCAATTGCCTCCCCCACACACTATTCGACAACTTCAATGTTTTATAGGGGAAACATAACTTTTATGTCGATTTATAGTAAAATATGTCAATATTACTAATGGTTTCATGCGTCTTTTGAAGAAGGACATCCCTTTTATATGGGATGAGCGATCCCATGAGTCCTTCGATGCTTTGAAGAAATCCTTGGTATCGACGCCGCTGATGAAGTCTCCTGACTATAGTAGGGATTACTTTATTTATGTCACCGCATACGAGGAGACGATTGGTATGGTTTTGGTTCAGGAGGATGATGAGCTTCGCGAGCACATCATCTACTATCTTAGTCGAAACTTAGTCAGTCCTAAGCTCAATTATTCTCACGTTGAAAATATAGCTTTGGTTGTCATTCACGTAGTCCAACGATTATGCCATTATATATTTCTTTGCAAGACTACTGTGGTTGCCTATGTCAATCCATTTCAATACGTCCTTACCAGGTGTATCATAGGGGGAAAATATAATAAATGGATTGTCATTTTACAAGAATTTGATCTTGATTTCGCTTCTGCAAAATCCAAGAAATCAGTAGTCTTTGTGGAGTTAATATCTGACTTCCCACAATTGGACGAGGATGTTATCCATGTTGATTCATTTGTGGACGAACACATTTTTCTTGTCTCGTCGTCTGACCCCTGGTATGGAGACATTGTTCTCTATCTTCAAAATTTGAAGTTTCCCCATCATCTCTCGTGAGATGACCGATGACATATACGATACCAATATAAGAACTACATTACCGTCAGCGACACTTTATATCATAGAGGAATGGACAATATCCTACGTCATTGTTTAACTCACGAAGAAGCTGAGTTAGTCCTAAATGATTTCCACAGTGGGGCTTGTGGTGGTCATCTATCTGGGCTTGTGACATCCCAAAAAAATTTGCGAGCCGGTTATTTATGGCCATCTATCTTTAAAGATTGTGTTGAAGTGGTTAAGAAGTGTCACCCCTACTAGGTGTTCACTCAGAAAATGTGCTCGCATCCAGCCCCTCTTCACCCAGTCATTACTATCAGTCCCTTCACTAAATGGGGGGTGGACTTCATGGATTGAAACCCAACTTCGGCTGGGGGGAATCAACACATTATCATGGCCGTAGACTACTTTACTAAGTGGGTCGAGGCCATGCCTACAGTTAAATCTGATGGGAAGAATGTCACCTTTTTTTTATTCAATCAAATTATTGCCAGATTCGGTATCACGAGTGAGATTGTCACTGATCATGGCAGCCACTTTTAGAACAAAATGATGGAAGAGATAGCATCCAAGATGAGGTTGAAGCATGGTCAATCTTCAACTTACTACCCCTAGGAAAATGGACAGGTAGAGGCCGTCAACAAGTCTCTCAAGACCATTTTGCAGAAATTTGTCAGCCAAAGTAAATTTGACTGGCATATTATGCTATATCCCGCACTTTGGGCATACCAAACCTTGGTCAAGACTTCCACAAGATTTTATCCTTTCCAGTTAGTACATGGTGTGGAGTCAATATTACCTATTGAATGCGAAATCCATTCTCTTAGATTGGCAGTCGCGCTTCTCCCTGACACTTTCGATCTCGAGGTGAACAAAAGACGTGTCAAGGTACAGTATGAGAAGTCTATCTGTCCTCGATTGTACACTGAGGGTGACTTGGTCCTTTTATATGATCAAGGCAAAGAACCACTGGGGGTAGGCAAGTTCAAACCCATGTGTCATGGTCCCTATATCATGCGACGTGTCTTGAAAAAAGGAGCTTATGAGTTAGAAGATTATGAAGGGAACATGTTGGTCGAGCCTAGGAATGGGCTCTACTTGAAAAGATATTACGCTTGATCCCCAATCTTGGGAGTAACTCTTTGTATACTAATGTAATTTAGTGTATATATATTTTCCATTTATTTTTCGTCTTCATCTTGCTTATCGAGTTTTCCCTTGGTTGGCAGATGTCAACGGAGTCTTCAGTCTACTTAGGATTCGCAGATGGAGCCAGTCATCATACACAGAAATTGGCTTCCACCGCTTGGGTTGTTTACTCACTTGAGGGTTTACTGGTGTCTTTAGGTGGCGTATTCCTAGGCCCATCCATGAATAATGTGGACGAATATAGCGTCGTTATAGAAATTTTGTGTGATGCCATTTCACATGGTATTCTCTCTTTGGAGGTTCACCTAGATTCCCAGTTAGTAGTATGTTAGTTGAATGACAGTTATTGTGCGCGTGATCCTACATTACTCCGATGATTCCTACGAGTATGTATTTTAGAGTGACAGTTTGATTTTATTACTTATCATCACATACCTAGGAGGTATAATTATGTATCCGATGCTTATGATAATTTCGTTTTAGATTGGCATTTGTCAAAAAACTAAAGCAAAGAAAACAATCTCATAAATGTACACATTGTAATATAATTAAAGCCGAAGAACCTTGTTTTATATATATTTCAAAAAATATGGTGTTTATAGTAACAAATTGGGGCCAACACCTTCAATATGCATATACAACCAATAATACAAGATCCACGACATCTACACATGTGGTGTCGGATGTGTGTCATGATAACAAACTGTGACGCTTGTGAGATGCTGAAAGAGTCGCATCGAAGCTCTGGGTACACCAACCATTTTCTATTGCATGGCCTCTGAAAGATCCTCTACCTGAACCATCATAATCCTATGTGTCAAACGAGATAAGTTTCCCTGCATGTTTTGAAGGATTCTCTTTGCTTCTCCTCCTGCCACCTCATCTCCCTGGTGCCTCTGACGATGTCATGGAATCCCATCTGGTCGCCGTGGACCTACGTCTACGTCACAAAAATGTCTAGGTATTACTTAAGAACCATCCAAAAGTATTTTTGTTTTACTATACAAAAATACAAAAAAATGAAATATTTAAAAACTTTCCATACCTATGTCCTCGTAGGAGGTCCCTGGTGGTAGTGGCATGTCAGGGTCCCCTCTGAAGTCGATCCCTGCAATGACCTATCGCCACCACCAATAAAATAAATCATCGTTGTAGAGTGTGGGAACCCTACCTCTCCCCTGTCATCTCATTAACTCAATCCACCGTGCCATGGATGGATCGTGAGGTCCTTGAGGAATGATCTCGACTCTAGGTCCCAAACCTGGAACCTGCTCAAAGGAAAAGCTACACAATATAGAGGCAAACCCAAAGTTCCACTTGTCACCCTGTTTGCACTCTGTCAACTGGCTCTTCGTATTAGCCAGTAGTGAGGTTCACCAATCATAAACCGTGGGTCTCAAGCACTCTACATAATAGAACATGAGTGGCCTCGATGCCTAGTACAAAGAAGTTGATCCTGTGATCCTGGTCAAAATGAGGAAAACAATATTGAGGCTGAGATTGTTTATCGCTTGGATGGCGAGTTGAATCCCAACCTTCTCAGTCCCTGATATATAATGAGTTTCTATGTACTCTTTTATCTTCATACCACTCCCAACTCCCCGGGATTTTAGGTTCACCACCTCATCCTGACACAATAACTTAGTCAGGAAATATATATCCTCGACTTCAATCCTCAATGGTTGTCCACCGAGTTTGAAACTCTCACTGTCAAGATCCCAGTAATCCACGAGCAACTGAAGCAACCTCACCTGGGCCCTCAACCCTTTGAGTGCCCAAAATTTGTACAACCCACATCTTTTCAAGGCCATTTGGTCCCCTGGATCTCTTTCCACAATAACATATAGCTCCTCATGTTCCCTTTCCCTCCATTCTAGCACCATCCTACCAGAGAAACATCAATTTTTGAGTTAGCAACAATTAAAAACCTTGTTTACAGACTTGTACATGGGATGCAACATTAAAAGTTGGGTATAGGTCTGAGTACACACGATCTGTATTTTACACAGTTGAATATAACCTCGAGTATACATGACCCAATGAGTGGTAGCCCACGTACAACAAAATAACTTATTTGCACCTTAATTAACTCAATTTTTGAAACCCCCCCCCAAAAAATGCAATCCACTATAAAGGAAGAGGAATTCCCTGGTCCAGATGGTTTCTGATTCCATTACCCGATGCTCCTGCAATCACCAGTTGAAGATCGGAGGTAATTTGGTCCAATTTTCACTATTTGGGTAAAAATTCAAAATGACATAGTAAAGTTTGGTTTTTGTTACTATTTATAGCAGTTTTTACCCACTTTCTATAGTTTTGAATCGTATTCTCGCCTAATGGACTAATACAACAGTGGATTGAGTTGGTTTTTGTAGTTTTCACCAGGGATCCTTGCAGTTTTTAGCGTTATGTTGATCGTTCGTAACTATGATAAGGTATTTTCACTACCCATCATATAGGATAGGTATCCATTCCATCATGCACACTTGCATTGTCCTATAACTATCACTCATATACCTTAGGTACGAACCCATTTGTTGCGACACAAAACCCTCCATCTGCTACAAGGCATGTCATTGTCAAGTGGTAGAGAATTACCAAACATGGGTACCCTAGTTAGATCCTTTGCTCCATTTGGTGCCCATGCAAATATTTTTTCCATAGGACCGGGAGTCCCTTATAGCTAATACATGACTTTATGCTAAGACTCATTTCTCATTCATAAACATGCTTCCCTATACCTAGAGGACTCCCAAGCGAGTTTTTATTTAAGCCCTTTTCTGACTCGTTTTCAAAAAGTGAAAAGATTGTCGAGTGAACTTGTCTCTTTCACACTCGTAAATTGGATTTGAAGGGACGTCTATTTGGTACAAGTTTATCCCTTTTTCACACCAAGTAGACTAAGATTATGAAAAAGGACATTTTTTGGCGTCAAGTTGTGATTGCATCTCTTGCCCTTGCTTGCAGTATTGAGTCTATAACCGGTTATCACTTTGTGTTATAAACCGTTTGCCTCAACATTTTTTCATCCTCAACCAAGCAAAGCCTCGTTTATATCCTTCACAATTTGACACCCTATACCTAGGAGGGAACATTCCCCCAAGTGTTAATATCCTGCATGCACCTCCTTGCATTGAGCATAGGTATGTTTCGCTACTGGAACTAGTTTTTCTTACTTGCGACACTCGTTTCCTTCTTTATATCATAACATTCATTTGAATATGAAAAAACAAAAAAAGATGGGTGGGAAGGGAGTATTAACTTATATTGGAAGCATTCGTGTCGCCTTCGAACAGAGAACAAATTTATTGAGTCCACTTATCATCATAATTTTGGGTTTAGCATGGCCTTAGGAATTTGAGTTCGTTACAGAGAGTTTTCTCCACCAACTGGTTACTCTTCCAGTCCCTATGGAGAGTTTCATTGATGCCTCCTGCATCTCATGGTTTCATCATTGAGTCTATGCTTCCGAGGTCTTCCATGTGTCTCATGCTCTTGTTCAAAGGATGTCTATCAACCTGTTTTAGCCATTCCTCAGAACTCTTGACTTTGCATGTCGGCCATACCCTCAGTTTGTCTCAGAATCACATGATGTTGTAGTCCTATTATGCACCCTGGTCCTATTTTCACCATTGGTAGGTAACCTTGAACCCAACAGTGAAAATTTCATCATTGGTTGTTGACTGGGTGGTTTCCCTTATGTTCGACGACAAGACATATATTCACACATTGGGATTTGTGCAGTCTCTTGGATGCCATTATCCTTATTGGTGGTTTCCTCACCTTTGTCAACAATTTTCTTCATTGGCTGCTATTCAGAGGGTCTTTTTCATGTACCGCTTGCACTTGGCAGATACAAAAAATGCACAGGGTCGTTGGTTCGTGAACATGTTCTTCATTTGATTTTCTCCAAATCATGAGGCTCCTACTTTGTAACTCATGCTGAATGATGAGAGATTCCTTAATTCTCTCCTTTCAACAGGTCTCCTTCCATCAATTTAATCTCATCTATTATGGAAATGAGACCTAGAGTCCTATGAGTACCTTGAGGCTTGCAGTCATTAGTGGTAGGTTCTCTCACCATCGACAGTTGGGAATACATCAATGTCTCCTGATCGATGGATTCTTCAAGTGTTTGACCCCGACTCCTTTTTTCACACTTGTAAGAATGTACTTGGCGCCTTGTTACCTACTTTCATCATCGATAGGTTTTCTCATGTTTGTTAATGGTATACCTCAATGAACAGTAATCAAACGAAGTCTCATCGTGTTCGACCTCAACTCATTTATTCACACGATGTAGAATTTCACCTTTGGAGGATTGTGTAGAAGACTTGAAGACATCAGTATGTGGCTGCATCTTTCCTGATTTGTTGCTTCCTTTTCATTGGACTAGTACCTATGTGACTTCATTGATCAAGGGAGATCATATTGTACTCCATTGTATACATATATCTTCATATTTATTTTGAGACTAGTTCTACTAGGCCTTGTCTGTGACTATGACAACCTTTGGCATGTAATATCATTTGTATTTTCCTATTCATGGC
The DNA here is from genome assembly GCA_010110895.2 of Picea sitchensis. Taxonomy (NCBI): domain Eukaryota; kingdom Viridiplantae; phylum Streptophyta; class Pinopsida; order Pinales; family Pinaceae; genus Picea; species Picea sitchensis. The sequence goes on along the minus strand of SNQJ01S0019254.1, from coordinate 16,932 downwards.
CATGGATAGTTTTTTGGTATATTTTCACATGGATCTCCAGTGTAATTCAAATTGGCAGCCATGTGTGCAAAGTCAGTGAAGATTGTAATGAGCAACTAGTTCTTCCACTTGGTTCCCCATCACTTCACTTCTGGGTTTTTATTATGTATTTCGGCCATCACAAATACTCCTCTGACCTCACACATTAGGGGTAATATGTTATAGAAATATTTTCCTCATCCCATGAAATCTTGCACAGAAGGCCTTTTTCCATTTCCCTATGCAAAATTTTCATCCCTTTTTGCAAATCCCAGAGCTAAAAATACATTTTTTTCACATATATACACCTTTCCTACTATACAACAAGCGTATACGCAGGTTGAACCACTACATCCCGCATACATAGGGAAATGTGCCCAAAATTGGAAAATGGTGTCAGGTTTCCATGTTACGATGGGAGATCAATGATCCTTGGCCTTCCATATACTGGAAACGTTTTGAATCGACCCTTCAGTTCCATTCGAAGGCTATAAATGGGTCAATTACAAGCTATGGAAAAGAGGAGAAATAATTTAACTTTGAGAGCAAATTTACTATGGAGGAATTATTCACTTTGCATTGAGTCTGCATCCCTTTGTCCTTTAAGTCTGAACACAGTGTTTAACCCCCAAGCTCTTCCCTTATTGATTGAGAACTTCAATGTCTCTCTTCTATGAACTTGCCTTTGGTGGAGTATTGAAGTGGTGGAGGCCCAACTGGAAGGAACTTAGTTTCTTGGTTCCGAACCATGCTGACACGAAAGTCTGTAACTTATTCACTTCTGCTGATCATATCTTAATAGAAATATTATTTTCTCATCCAATTGATATCTTGCAAATATTTGAATTATTATTCCATGGGCGTATTTGTTATGAATGTTAATGGATTATGCTATTGAATGTGCTAACATCATATAATATCACCATATGCTTTCTTTTCTTGGTTTTTGAGGACTAGTTGCAGGTATATTGCTTTGGGTCAAGTGCTCAACGATGGACTTCATCAAATGTCTGGACGAGGTAGGAATTTTATCTTGTCTTGCTAGAATATTTGTTTATATAGCATACTTGAGGATATAGTTGATTTATGCACTCATTTCCTTCTGTTGTGGTTTTCCCCTAGACATAGAGAGATTTTCCTCGTAACATATGGAACAAATTTATCACAAAGTGACTTTCTTGCTAATTACTTATTAACCCAATATTAATATAATATTATCATTAACTAATTTTGGAATTCGAGACTCCCACTCTTGAGGGCTCCGGGCTTTGGGGGAACTGTGTTTGTTTTAGAAGGAAAACTGCCAGAGTGACATTCTCCCGGAGTCATGTAGCAGCCTGACATCTTACGGATGACGTGTCGCACAGTGCCACATGTCATTTTTGGCATGGATACCATCTGTACTACCTGATGCTTGTCACGTGTCGGCAACAATTTCCATTTGTCTCCACTACTTCGAGCTTCTTATTCTCCCATGATCTCCCATACCCGTGCATTTATTCCCAGTCCAACCTGACAAAGACTACGCTGCCATGCAACACTTTTTTTATTTGTTTTTATATGATGTTGAAAATGTTGAAAATATGAGTAGGTACTTATTTTATTTATTTTTATGGTAGGTGGAATAGATTTTTATTTGTTTTTCATGATGGGTGGAGTGTTTAATGTTTCAAAATTATATATATAATTTATTTGAAAAAACAACATTTAAAAAGCATTATTAGTTAAAACACATAATTATAAATAGTTTTATTAGTTATATTTAATTTTTTCAAGGGAATAGTTAAAATGTGTAAAGATATTAGTGAAGAATATGTTAAAGGAAGTAAGTTGATATTTGTTGTATAAAGTTTATATTAAAATTTAAAAAACATTGAAAGAAAAAAAATAATAATTACAAGTGTTTGTTTTTTCAAATAATAATATGAATATGTATTTTTTGAAATCATAATATTAATATGTATTTTTGGAAAACATTGCAATATTGATGTTTAGGATTTTGAATGTTAGTTATTTTTATTCTTATTATTAGTTCTTGTGAAAGGCTGAGACTATAGCATTCCATTCATCATTGACCATCCATTAGTTTCCCTTTAACTACAAATATTTTTCTTTCTATCTAATGTTGTACATATGCTTAACAAAATAATTATTTTTTGTAATATTTAAATTACTTTTATCACACATTTGATTTACTGACCAACTCCATGTCTTTTGGTCGAGATCTAACTAAATGTTATTTTTTCAATCTTAAGTTATACATAAGTTTTGAGTTTCAATCACCTAATGCAAATTTTTTTCCAAACATATTGTTGGACGTTTCTTGTGTTGACTCGAGTTCTACTTTAGGTTTCCAACAAAACCCTGCAAACCATCGGTCGTTTTGCAGACCAAAATATAACATTGCACACAAAGTGCACAATGCAGTCGCACCCGAGATGGCTTATGGGTGACTGCAGGACCCAAATGTATGCAATCTTGGGAGGGAGGTTGTTGTGGGGATGAAAGACATTCTTTCTACCTCAAAACATATTAGATATATTCTTCTATTACATCAATACATAATTACATCTCAGATATACCATTCAGTAATCGAATACATTCATTAAGGTTCAATTTGCAGTAATTATCTTGTCATTCTATTGTGAGTTGCATTTAACTATTAACAAATTCATCCATTCAACATAACTAAACAATCACAAGAAATGAGATAAACATTCCACATGGAGACACAAATTTATTGTGGTTCACCACCCCTATTCTACGTCCACAAAGATCTAGCTTTCTTGGCTCTTTTATTATTCTTCATCAAGGTTATAACATTGTTTGCATTACAATTGAGGGTGACAAGATCACACTAAGATACAAAGCTTGCAACCTTACCCTCAAGTACAATTCATATCTCTGTCTATTTGTCTAAAAAAAGACTCTAAGATCTTCAAAAACTAGCTCAAATATCTCGAAAAACTACTGCAAAAACTAGTCTCAAATCATCTCCACTACAATTTATTTAGATTACAAAAAGGGGTTAATTACAAAACCCTAACCCACTATCCCTAGGTGGATTAGATTTTTCCACTTTCTAACTCCCTAATCACGGTTGGTCCAAAATCCAATCATTTTCCTTGTTGATCGACGTCTTTCTTCCTTCCTTTGACTTTCCTAGTTTCCCAGTGCTAGTTTTCCCTGTTTTCTGGTGCGTGCTCCTTTTCTGGTCCATTTCCTAACTTCCTTCATTAATAACTGTGATTTTCCCCATAATGTCCTACGCCAAAATGATCCCAACACTCACATGTGGCTCGTACCGATCCACTCAGGTAGTATGTGCCTCTTGTGCTGACTTCCCGAGCTCCTGGAACTTGTTTGAAATTTCTTCAACTCGAGATTTTACTTGCGCACTCTTTTCTGCTAGAGTCTCCACAGTCTACACAATAATGTTCTCTTTCAGCAGTTCCCCTCTCTCCAAATCAACTTGTTCAAACTGAAGCTTTGCTACGTCAATCTCAGTAAGCATTTATTCTTTGCCTTCTTGTAGTGGTTCCAATTGAGCCTACCTTGACTTCTTTTTTGGTTGTATGGACTTCAATTTTGCTTGCAAATTCTTCATCTCTTGCACACTTTTCAACCTATCCGGTATTGTCATCACTTTCTGCTTCCGCTTCAGTTCTTGCAACGCAATGTTTATAGCTTCTTATTTTTTTTCTAACTCCTTCAGTTTCTCATCCTCCTGAATATTTGTCCATAGTTGCGCACTCTTATTATACAACTTTGTGATTTCCTAGATTATCAACGCAATGCTCTTTGTATGATTTGTATCCTCCTGCTCCCTTTGTGTTATGAATTTTGGTGGAGTGGTAGGTACTAAGAGGTCCATCAACTTTGCGATGTGGGCTCTTTAAGCCTCCATAGCTTGTGCTTTTTCTCGATTTTATCCTCTATGGCTACATTCTCTCCTTGTGCATCGTCAACAATAGATTTGAATAATTCTTCCACTCATGCTATATTCTTTTAGTGCGTTGTTTTTTTTCTTCCCTCTCAAATATGACTTGGTTAAGTGTCATCTCTAGTGTCTTACTTACTTCATTGTCCAACTGTAAACTTGTAGCATCTGCATGGGCCCTCGACTGAATTTCCTATGCGACACTTATTTGTAGTTTGAACATCACCTTAGTTGGAATCTTGGGTAGTGCCAAGTCCAAATGATCTATGTATTTCAATGGATTTTATGCTATAATTTCATCCACCTGCAACATCCCCTGGGTGATACAAGAATTTTCATTCCCCATGGCTATAATCTGCACTATCTCTTGTTCTGGAATTGTTCTTTCTTGAGAATTTTTTTTTTGTTGCACCCAATTTTCTTGTTGCGCTGTAGTAAGTTGCAATTTTTCCAGTGTATCCTTGAACTCTATCAATTTCTTGACTATATCCTCCCTCTTCTTCTTATCATCATACCAATATTCCACCATTCAATTCTTCTCTTTCTCTGCTACCAATTATGCATCGTCCTCTATCAGTGTAAGTTGAGGAACCTCCATGCGTGCCTTCGTTTTCTTGCGCTAGCATGTTTCCTACAAGGTTGTTTTTTTCATTGGCAGTGTCTCTGTCTACGCGGTTGAAACTGGTATATATAAATCTGGGAGATTCATGCCTCCTATTTCCTCTGGCATAGGGATATTGGTATCATTTTGCGCTTCTCCATTTGGTTTTTCTACGCACTCCTTTTCTTAAGCTGAAGCCTTTGGGATAGTATTTTTCTTCTTTGGATTTATAATGGTTGTGCTACCCCCTGTTTCTTTTGCCCACTCTGTTTATTTCCTTGTATTTTTTGTTGGGTTGGATAACTATCGTGAAGGGCCAACCTCTACTTGTTGTTTAGTTTTTGGTACCTTTTTGGGATCCCTGGCACCTTCCATTCTTCAGGCCAATCCTTCATGGCCCATTTCACTTCTTCCCCTATGACACATTATCTCAAGTGTATCCATTCCTTTTTAGGATTCCTCTTAGCCTGGATCCACATGTTATGTATGGAAGCTTGAAAATTTGTTATTCCTTGATTTTCTGTCACCACTTCTAGTGATATTCTCCATGTGTTAGCCAAATTCTCCTACATCTCATCATACAACATGGAAAAAATGCTAGAATTATCCTTCCTTTTCTTCGGATCTGAAGTATGCCATAGAGATGTATATTTTGTTGCGTGGCATTTTCCTAGCATTTGGTAAAATCCACTATATTTTGGTTCTCCCCATCCAACCAGGGCTATCAATATGATTAGCCATGAATAGTGAAATTCTGAACCTATTCCTACGCATCCTTGTAATCCTCCAAAAAAACAAATTAGTAAATATGGAGCCCAACTAAGTAGACTCCCCTTTGCGCAATGCGTGGCTATTGATATTACTCCTGCAGGGGATTCCTCTTTGCGACATTTTCTCAAAAATTTGCATTCCATCAATTTTGTCGTAAATTTAGTTGTTGGTTCATTTATTTGTCTAATAACCATTCCCTTGGATCCTCTATTAGTCTCATATTTGTTCTTTCTCTCATCTTCCAAGGATTTTTCTTTGGTTTTATCGTCCATGTATTGCTCTGGTCTTGCTCCATTTGTTCGTAACCCTGTGATTTCAACAATTAAGTCCAAATCTATGCATACATGCCTATCCATCCATAAGATTCCTCCATGTACCAGTGTCAGTAGTTGTTTGACACACGAATTTACATGTTTTCCTCTCCCAAAGTGAGAAATCTCTAGCAGGTTCATGATCCTTGTGTTGTATAACCCTGCAATCCATTGTTTTGGCTCTAGAATGGGATCCCCTGATGGACCCTCTCCTTTACTCTCCATGTAAACTTGTGGGGAAAAATCAGGGAACTCTCCCCTGTCTACCGCATCATGGTCAACATACTTCGATTTTTTAATATACTGTAACTATTGGAGTTACTTCACACACACCTAGGATTTATTTTTCCTAAGTTTATTCCTTGTTTATTAGTCATAATTAGTCATTATCCAGTCTCCTATATTTTAGGGGAGAATATTCCACCCAGAGAATACTCTCTTTCAGTTGACACTTCAGTTTGACTATTTGAGTTGAGTTTAGATGTTGCATTGGTTTTTTCACCATGCAACATTGGGATCATCACCAACTCACTACTCTTTGTTCAGTCAATTAACTGAAGACTAGTTGACTAGTTAACTCAGCTAGGTGGCAGTTCACTCTCGTAACTGCCTGAGAGACTAGACTAGGTGGTTGTTTACTCTTGTAACTGTTGGTGTGTGTCCAGATCAATATAGACCACCACTATGGCTCATTATTTACTCATGTATCCTATAGCTATTGTAAATTATTCACTCTTTGAGTGTGGAATACGGTTAATGAGAATTCTTTCTATTATTTCTCTCCTTCTTCTTCCTTTTCCAATTATCTCTGCAAATGTGTGTATCATTTTTTAGCTAGATCTATTCTGTGCAGGGTCAACACATTTACATGGTATCAGAGCCAATGGACTACTAAGAAAAAGGTACACCAAAATTGTTTTGTAGGTATTGAAGATTGAAAAACGCGAAAAATATGGAATATATGTTTTACTCACCGATAATACTTCTCACGCCTCATAACTATTTGAAGTGGAAGCCAGAGATTCTACTTTTTCTAAGAAGTAGAGGTTTATACCAAATAGCCATGGAAATGGAAGTAGAGCCTAATTCTGCCGATGAGAAAAATGACTATCTCAATAGATGATGTCTACTCAATTCCATTAATTGAAGATGATGTCTACTCCATTTTAGATTTGCTTTCTAAAATTCATGTGGAAGATATATGGCATGCATCTTAGGAGTCACATGAAAACACTTTTGCATGCACCATGCATGCATCTCAGGAGACAAAAAGGGAGCCGCACACATCAGACGCCATTATGATATTTTCTGAGAATAATTTGTAGAAAAAAATTGGATATTTGAATTCCTCTCGGTAAAATATCCAATTTCAAAAAAATAAATCGTCCAAAACGGAATCCGGGAACTGAAGTTATGATCATTTTAAAATCAACAAAATTTCAACATTTTTCTAGAAACGACCATACGGTTTTCAAAATTTCATCCAAAATTTATTTGGATATTTTTCATTACAAGAAGATAAAGGGGATATGTGTGGAAATCTCAATGGTGCATATACTTGATCAGATCCGTGCAGACATCTACATCTTCAACAAAATCTTCAAAGAGCACAAACTTCCATAGTTACGAGGTCTTCTTGGAGTGAAGGACATGGTTGCTTAGCAACTGTTTTTTTGTTCCTTCTCATTTTTTATTTTATGCATTGTAATTTGAGGGGGGGCTTTGTTCCCATTATGTTTTCCCTCTTTCCTCGTTTAGTTCAGTGTATCTTTTGTATTTGGGTACCTAACATGGCCTCGTAGCTGGGACCCATTCTTCATTTTCACCATAGTGATGTTCAGCGGGGGTGTTGGAGTTACTTCACACACACCTAGGATTTATTTTTCCTAAGGTTATTCTTTGTTTATTAGTCATAATTAGTCATTATCCAGTCTGCTATATTTTAGGGGAGAATATTCCACCTGGAGAATACTCTCTTTCAGTTGACACTTCAGTTTGACTAGTTGAGTTGAGTTTAGATGTTGCATTGGATTTGTCACCATGAAACATTGGGATCATCACCAAATCGCTACTCTTTGTTCAATTAGTTAACTGAAGACTAGTTGACTAGTTAACTCAGCTAGGTGGCAGTTCACTCCCGTAACTGCCTGAGAGACTAGACTAGGTGGTTGTTTACTCTTGTAACTGTTGGTGTGTGTCCAGATCAATCTAGACCACCACTATGTCTCATTAGTTACTCATGTATCCTATATCTATTGTAAATTATTCACTCTTTGAGTGTGGAATACGGTTAATGAGAATTCTTTCTCTCCTTCTTCTTCCTTTTCCAATTATCTCTGCAAATGTGTGTATCATTGTTTAGCTAGATCTATTCTGTGTAGGTTCAACACATTTACACTAACATGTCACCAACTACTTTGACTCCTTCCAGTATCTATGGTAGTGACAGTGTTAGTTCCTTTTTCTTTCTCGATGTTCTTGGTGCAACAGGTTTTTCCCTAGTCTTCTTCGTTCCTACTGATGCCCTTGTCACTTCCACTGGATTCTCTTCCTCATCTTCTTCAATGTCTGATTTTTGTTGGTTCATAATGTCCTCAACCTATACTTGTTCCTATGACTGCAATGATGGCTCTGCTACAAGATGTTGTACCTCATCAAACTATGTATGTTCACCATCTTCCTCATTTGGCTATACCTGTGTTTTTTCTTTTCCTAATATGATTTGTTGCGTGGGGTTTTTCTCTGTATTAGGGTTTTGTGTTTCAACCCTGATCCAAAAATGATCTTTTAAGGACTTTGGTTAAGTTTATGAATGAGTTGATTTACCATTGATAAATTGAAGAGAAGAGGAAGATTTAATGAAATAATGTTGCAACCATCATAAAGAATGCAAAATAGAAAATAGGCACTAAGAACATCAAACCATAACGCCAAATATTGTTAACGAAGTTCAACAAAGTTGCCTACATCTCTAGGCCTTTTTCTCAGTGGGGGAGGCTTTCTTATTAATCTTCAATGCTTAAAAAATACATCATAAGTACATCAAATGGATTACAAATTGGTTTGGTTGTGTTCTTCTCGACCTCAAGAATCCAACACAACTGACAACACTGAAAAAGGATGAGTGTAGCTCTCGAAAATGGCCTCCAAATTTTTATTCCTCAATGGCTTCCCTGCATAAAAATAGCTTAAGCTTCACAAAATCTTCAACATTTTGTTGTTATGAACCTTCTTGGACTATCAAAAACACCTAGTTTATATAGGATTTTGTTTGGGGATCCTATCCTAACTTCATCCCAATATTTGGTCTTAAAAAGGGCTCTAGATCCTCACTTCGTGGGCGTAAATCCATTAAAATTAGGCTAAATAACAAACAAATCCATTTAATATAGTTTTAAAACCCACTTTGGGAAAAATATGATACATTCCCCTATGCTCTGGGCTCCTGGTCGTATGGGATACTACCATATGGTCGATTTCTAGGCATTATACCTCGAATCATCGACCCTTAGACTTCAACCCTGGTCACATGGAACACTAACATGCCACCCTAGTCGTATGCTCTAGTCTAGTGCCCTGGTCTACGAACTGGCCCCACTAACTGAGCTTATCCCCAAATCCACGCCAAACTCATAACAAATACAATATTTTCCACTAAGCTTAACAAGTAACACACGTTCCCTATTGGTTAGCGCATAGAGGTTAAGGCATTGCTTTCCCAAAGGTATTGGGTTCAAATCCACCAGAGTGAAAACAAACTTTTTGACCAAGCCTTATTGGCCTCATCCAAGCTGTCACATGGTGCCCTATGATTGGTCCATGTGTCACCATATGATTCTCTACCATACACATAATCAATGCACAGTCATCAAAAAAATCATCCTACACAGTCAACACACCTGCCACATCACTACCACCTGTCTACCGTACCCTACCACATGTCATGACCTTATCCTTCCACATCATCATATAGACTGCCATGTCAACATCCATATAGTCCATGTGTCTTCCACATCATTACCCAAAAACGCCAAAACTTCCTAACACGTGTCACCTCTTGGTGCTTCTACGTTAGCATGATGACGTCATCTTCCATGTCATGCTGATGTACTGTTGACGTAAGCGGTACGACCTCTAACTGTTGACTTTGACTTTTTTTGCTTGTTTGGAAAAAATTTCAGATCACGATAACTTCACCATACGGTGTCCATTTTCGAAAAAAAATAAAAATTGCTAGAATCGACACGAAGAGCCCTACACGATGGTGTTGGTTTCGTCTGATTCCAAGAAATTTGAAATTTTGGCCTTCTTGGATCCATTTTGGATCATTCCTCCCGACTAAGACCTTTTGGTCCTCCAAAAGGATATTAACCAGTCATCAAGTGCGAGATAGGCCTCCCCACTTGTCCTTTGTCTTTAAACTGTGTCATGTGCACATGTCGCATCAAAATCAATTGCATAATAACCATGAAAAATGAAATCATATTGTTATCCATTTGAACTCATTCACATCTTTCTGAATCCACTATCATCCATGCATAAAACATTAGCAACGATAATATCATAAATATGACTGAAAATGAACCAATATGTTTGATGGGCTTGCACGACATTAACTTATCTTGAAGCAAAGTAAGATTGAACTCACATCCTACAACCATTTCATATTCATGATTAAGATCAACTACTTTACTTGGCACAATTATAGGTATGTTGCTTGCATAAGCTACCTTCTTTAATTGTCCCATTATGACAAGAGATTGATTTTCTTTAATACGATGAGCATGCACAACATATTCATTGCCTTTCTTAAATTAGTGATATTGATTATGTTCCCTGTAGAAGATTTCTTTGCAATCATATAAATAAGGGTTACCTAAGACCATTCCACATGTTTCTAGAGGCACCACATCACTTATTACTTCATCCACATACTTAGATGTAATTGAAAACTTTATAATACATTTCTTTGTTATGGGAAATTTTTGATTTTTACTTATCCAATTTAGTGAATAGGGTTTGTGATGCATATTAGTTTTTAATCCCAATTTCTTAACCACTTCTTCTGAAACTACATTAGATTGAGATCCACTATCTATCAATGTGTCAATCTTGGTATGTTTCATAATGGCCCTTATATGAAACAATTTACTTCTTGAATCAAAACCATCACCAATTTTACCTGAAAAACCAACTACGGTGATTTTAGTCTCATCACCTGAATGATACCCCAAGTTCGTTGGTTGTGTTCCTGTTGCAAATTTTTCCCTCCCTTTCCTCTCTTTGAACAACTTTGGTTTCTTCTCTGGGTGCAATTTACAGCGATGCTCATCATCATGCCCTTATTTCTTGCAATGATTGCAAGAGAGCTTCTCTTCCTTCACTTTCGTTGAATTTCCTTTCTTCACATTCCCTTTTCCTTTTCCTTCTTTCTTTGAAGATGATTGCCCTGATACACTAAATCTAGTTTTCCATGCTTCAATATACGTTGCTTGAACAGAAACCTCATCAAGATTATTAGGTCCAAACATAAATATCATATTATGAATATGTGTAGGAAAACCTCCTATATACTTCATAAGAGTTTCTTCTGTATGTAATGGAATATCTAAGATCAAAGCCATCTTATGAAATTCATCTGTGTATTCTTGCACCGATTGTTATTTCTTTAATTTAAGACTTTTCCATTCAATTAAAACCTTCTCCTTATACCCAAAAGGATAGAACCTTTTTCTGCATTATGCTATTCAAGTACTCCATCCGATCCACGATCTTGACCTGACCGATTACTTATTTTTTCACGTGCTCTTTCTCCACAGCAGAGATTTTACCAATCTAATCTTCATACTCATCGATCGGTCATCCCAGGTCAGTAAATACCTCATCAATCGATCGAAATTCAATAAGGGAGCCAAAATTTGGCAATCATAGGTCTATCATTGATTGATTCAACTTATCCCATACCTAATTTCAATGCTCACATTTTTCTTCCACTTTGTCTCTGGGATCATCCACAATTTTGGTCCAATGCTTAGTTTCTGAGTGCATTTGATCTAACATCTTCTGATAATAACTCAAAGTGGTGGTTATGTACACTCTTGTATTTTTTTATTTCTCAGATGAACTCAACCTTCTCTAGGGTGTTGGCTCCTTTCTCTTCCCACCAA
>SNQJ01S0019253.1:135061-145357 GCA_010110895.2 Picea sitchensis | reverse complement strand
AATTTTTTATAATGTTAATATCAATTTCTCAATAATAAATGAAGTGTCCACTTGACAAAATTTAAAAACTAACGCAATTAAAATCCAAATATTCCTCTTCAATAATGTCGTTCGTTCATGGGCCCACTTAAAATTAAATGAAAAGCAAGTCAAGACTATTTTAGAATTTGCCTCTGATTTGTAGGGAACGTTGACATTACGAATATTTTTATTCAAAAATATATACATTTACAAAATTAAAAGCGAAACATTTGTCACTGCAATATGGAAAATCTGCTCATTGATGCACCATATTATTACTTGGAAATTAAGGTGTATTTCCAACGACGGCCACCGAGTTTAGAAGAAAAATCTAATAATGAAGCATGGAATCCCGTACATGCTAATAAAGTCAAAACAAATAAACCACGACTACATAAAAACATAGAGCGCATATAATAAATGTTCTAAATGAGAGCCTTTAACTTTATATGTTTATAGTTGGTCCCACGTCATGTTCACGCTGCATTTGTGACAGGTCACGGCATTTTAATGAAGGAATATACTCTACGACTTGTATTTAAAGGCTTTGGNCGCATATAATAAATGTTCTAAATGAGAGCCTTTAACTTTATATGTTTATAGTTGGTCCCACGTCATGTTCACGCTGCATTTGTGACAGGTCACGGCATTTTAATGAAGGAATATACTCTACGACTTGTATTTAAAGGCTTTGGTGGGATTCCTGTGACTGGTTGCACGGAAAGTAAGTAATTGTTTTAAATCATCTGGTTTGTTCTACACGTTATAAAGATGTTTACTTTAATGTTTGAAATCGGCCCCTCAATGGGATAGATCACTTGCCAAAGAGTCTTGGTGTCGTACTCTCCAAACAGAATTTGACCTTAATGGGTGGTTTGGCATAAGATAGGGGACTCATATAGTTTTAGGAAAACTAAAAGAATCTGCAAGCGTATTGTGTATATTGAAAACGAAGAAAACGGAATTTATTTGGTATGGAGTAATTTTGCATTATTTGGTACAAGAACATTTATTATATGCGCTCTATGTAGTTATGGTTTATTTGTTTTGACTTTATTAGCATGTACGGGATTCCATGCATCATTATTAGATTTTTCTTCTAACTGGGTGGCCGTCGTTGGAAATACACCTTAATTTCCAAGTAATAACATGGTGCATCATTGAGCAGATTTTCCAATAACTTTAGACTTTACAACAACTTTATGAATGCCAACCTGCACCACTTATATTGGTCATTGATGTGATAATTATTAGTAATCTTTAAAGTTGAAAAATATTGATTCCATCCTTCAAAGTTGCCTTAAAAAACAATCAAAGATGTGCATATCTTATAGTTATCTTTTATCTATATATATACATTTTAAAAAAACATAATTTTTTTTATAGAGTATTTATATTATATATTTTATTTTTCAAATAAAATTTATTAAATATTAAGAAAAATTAAAATGTAAATTTATAATTATATGTTATTTTAGTGCTTCTCACTTCTCATAGTACAATTATTGAACAAAGTTGCAAAAGAACTTCATGCTCCACTTCTCATAGTACAATTATTGAACAAAGTTGCAAAAGAACTTCATGCTCCACCATGCTCCATTAGATTTGAAATAAAGTTGCAAAAGAACTCCATGCTCCACCATGTTTCATTAGATTCGAAATAAAATAGGATGGCTTATTATATTTTAGAGAAATTCTTGAGTAACTAGTCTTCTGAACAACTGGGGTTCCTGAAGGGTAGAAGGATTTAGGATGCAATTGGTACGGCCCATGAAAGCCTCCATAGTAAAAAAAAAAAGAATATCAAATCTCTAGTTTTGAAGTTAGATCTCAAAAAAGCCTATGACAACATAGATTGGGAGTACTTAAGGCTGATATTACTCACAGTAGGCTTCGGGGTTAAGTTACTGGATTGGATAATGTGTTGTGTAACTAGTGTCAGTTTTGCAGTTTTGATCAATGGAGAGACGACGGATTACTTCAAGAGTTGGAGGGGGCTTCGTCAGGGATGCCCATTATCTCTATATTTGTTCATTTTGATTATGGAAGGGCTCAGCCTCATGTTATCCAGAGGCAGTGATGATCACCGTATTTCAGATATAAAGGTATCAAAGCTTTTGAAAATTATCCATTTAATGTTTGTTGATGATGTTCTTGTAATGCCAAAGGTAGATCCGTTGGAATGGAGAGTGATCTTAGACATTCTTCAAGCTTATTGTCTTGTTTCGGGTCTCTGCATAAATTCTTCAAAAACTACAGTCCACTACTGGGCGCTTGAGGAACTAGAGCTAAATCATTTAAAAGACATCTTACCATTTACTTTTGCTGATTTGAGTTCTGGTTTCAAGTACCTAGGTTACTACCTAAAGCCGAGAGCTTCAAAAACTGAAGATTGGGGCTGGTTAGTGGCAAAGATCGAAAAGAAAATTGGACTTTGGTGTAACAAATGGCTATCGATCAGAGGTATATTTATCTTGGTAAAAGCAGTGCTGGAGAGTCAATCGGTGCTCTGGATGTCTATGGAGGTGACTCCTAGATCTATTTTAACTAAAATCCGGCAGCTAATGTTTATGTTCTTGTGGAGTGGTCATAAGCCAACGTATCACTTCCATCTTTGTAGATGAGACCTCCTGGCAAGACCAAAACACTGTGGGGGATGGGGGCTTAAAAACCTCGCTTCCTTCAACTCTGTTTTACTAGCAAACACATTTTGGAGGGCGTTCACTATTGATAGTATATGGCACAAAATTTTATTGGATAAATACCTGGGGGATACCTCGGTTTTCGATTGGCTCTGTAAGTCATCCCACCAGCAACAGAGGACGTCAAGCTTCTAGGATGGCATGACCAGGAATCTTTTCGTGATACTTCACTAGCTGTGTTGGAGTCCCGGGTTAGAAATTTCGATTTCTTTAGGAAGGGACAAGATCATCAGTCTGGAGGACTGATCGCTGCTTTCAGACTCCCTGTGAACGCACCTGCTCAACAAACAATTAACAGTTCTTGCCCAAGCAAGAGACATCGATAGTGTATCTTCCTTTCCTGGTAGGTGGCGTAAAAGCGTTTCCTTGGGTCTCAGTGGTCAGGAAGCAATTGAATGGGAACGTTTCATAAGTGCTTTAAGGGGCGCAGGTATAGCTCTTAGAAATTGTTCTGATACCATGGTGTGGGCCGATGGGGATGTGTCAGGTGCTATTACAACAAAAAATCTTTATCAGGTGCTCATTAACTCTCACGATTTCCAGTGTGACAAAGCATGGGTTCAAAAACTTTGGAAGTGGCCGATACAACTCAAAATCAAATTGTTCGTGTGGTTGGCAATGTATGGTAAAATCCTTACCTGGGAAGCGCTTCAAAGGAAAGGTTGGGAAGGTCTGGGGGTGTGCAAGATTTGTAATTGCAACTTTGAAAATATCAACCATCTATTAATCCACTGCTCCTTCACAAAGGCAATGTGGCTCTGATTATATCAAATCTACCATTTAAAAATCCAGTGGGTTGGGACCATGGTCTCAGATTGTTTTAATGGGTGGTTAATAGAAAATTCTGCTCCAACAAGCTTGGCATCTATTGCTTACTGGCACATTTGGAATGAGATAAATAAGGCTTTATTTGAAGAACTCACACCTTCTCACTTCTTAGTGGTGCACAAGATTTCAGTTACCTTCTCTTGGCGGCCAGCTATCACTAATCCCATCCCAAATAGAGTTTGTGATATTACTCAGACCGAGGGATTCACTTTGGCTTGTTTCGATGGAGCTTCCCTTCCAACTAGGGAGTGTTGTGCAATAGGTGGTTTTTTCAAGACTTGTGCTTTGAGGGTTACCAAATGGTACATAAATTGCAGAGCGGGTACCAATACTAAGGCGAAGCTCACGGGATTGTGGGCGACTCTCACTTTGGCTACGCTTTGGGCGATTGAAAAAATCCAAATCCTGGGGGATTCAAAAGTTATTATAGATTGGATAAATCGAAAGGGACAACTCCATGCGGTGAATATCGAAGGCTGGAAAATAAAAACAAAGGAATTGGCAAGAAATTTTAAAGGTATATGTTTCCAACACATTTACAGGGAGCACAATAAAGAGGTCGACATACTGTCAAAGAGGGCGCTAAAAGAACCTAAAGGTAGACTGTTAGTTTATCATTGGGACAATGGGGAAGAAAGCCCTCTTACTCACCTTAACATCTTCGAAGCATGAGCTGATCGAGAAGCTTGTGGAGTAAATTGGTTGTATTGAGGAGAGCACAGTTTCCTTTCTGTTGATTTTCTGCCCTTATTACAGTTTATAGTTGTGGTTTTTTTGTGTGAACAACTTTGTAGTCTCATTTGTATCCAGCGTAGTCCAAACTGTTCATTTGGCTGATCCTTATTAGTATCGTCCAGAATCGATAACGCATTGTAAAAAAAAATGTACTATAATTTTGAGACATTTTTCTATTGGAAAAAGTTTCTCCTATTACATGAGGGTGGGGTGGAAGAAACATTAGAGAAAATGTATTATCGTTATACATGGGTGGGGAAATATTAGAGAAAATGTATAATACACTCCCACCCTCACCCTCATGTACATTTTCTCTAATATTTCCCCCCACCCCCACCCTCAAGCATGAGAGTTTCTACATCTTATTAGCAACTAGTAAAATACACAAAATAGAAAAATTAAAATAGTGCTTAATAACATACCCAAAGATAAGATAATACAAGACAAGCCTAGCCTCGCATCAATGTAAATGTCTACCACCATCCAACCCAACTATTAGCTTGAATGATCCTCTCGTCACTATTGCCATGTTATATCACATTTAAGACTTCTTCATTCTATACTACCTATTATTTTTTATTTTTTTCGAGGACATTTACGTGAAATCCAGTGAGAAATTAATGGATTCGTAGATTTTAGAGATTATTTCTATATAATCCAAGTGCCCCAACGGTTTTTCAACATACTGAATCCATTTCTGAATACAAAAATGAATTTTGAACAACAAAAATTAGTGATTCGTGTAAATTTATATTGCCAAATTCCCACAATAGAAGTCATTTCATAAAATAACTAACCATTAGGTTGAATCAAGATAGCAATTGAATGTAATCTTGATCGATATTCACTATAATTTTGAAAATGGCGTTAATGATAATATGGATTAGTGATTTTGTCTCCATTGCATAACTCACCATGGCAATCTCGTATTTTCTCATGAGAAAGTGTTAAAATTACGTTTTTAATATTATAAGTTGATGTTATGATATGTCATGTTATATTACTATTATGGTTATGTTGTTAGATATATGTTTTATTTCTTGCACATACATGATGCATCTTTTTATGATATTTAATTTTGGTTCACGTTTAGTCTAGTTAAGTGTTTTTTTCTCAATAGTTTGAGTTCATTATAATTTAATTTTTGTTAAAAGATTAGTAGTGTAATTTAATTTTTGTTAAAAAATTAGTATTATAATTTAAAATTATTTGGTGGATTAGATTTTAATGATGATGTCGAATTTGATTTTATAGATAATAATTATAATTATTATTATCATTGAAAGTTGATTTTATAAATAGTAATTATCATTGAAAGTTGTCAATCCTACTACTTTTGTTGATTATAGGTTTATTGTACTCTGCAATCTCTGCTATAAACTCATCTCAAAAATCATTGCGATCAGGATAAAACCCATCCTCTCACGGACCCTATCGAAAGAACAAATGGGGTTTTAAAAGGAGGCCAGATCCTAGATTCTATTGGCACTACCTAGGAGTGCTTACATAGTATTAAATCTAAAAATTCCAAGGCGCTTATCCTCAAACTGGACCTCAAGAAGGCCTTTGATTGCATTGACTGGGACTTCCTCAGATTGATTCTGACTCAGACAGGTTTTAGCCATTCTATGATCAAGTGGATCATGAGTTGCGTGGTCAGTGAAAATCTTGCCATATTTAATGGTGAATCCTCCTCTTTCTTTCGCAGTGGCAGAGGAGTGCGACAGGGATGCCCTCTCTCACTTCTACTCTTCATTCTGGCCATGGAATCCTTGAGTCTACTTCTCAAACTTGGACAAGCAGATGGCAAGATCTCTAGAATTAAGGTGTCCAGGGCTATCAAGATTCTTCATCTTCTCTTCGTCGATGATGTTCTCATCATGACAAATGACTCTTTACAGGAATGGAAAGAGATAAAAGAGATCTTAAAAACCTTTTGTTGCGCCATGGGCTTGCCGATCAACTGGGAAAAATTGACCTCCCACTTCGCAAATCTGCAACAACAAATTTTGGATCAGCTTAAAGGTATCTTTCCTTACACCTTTACTCATCTTTCTACTGGTCTCGAGTACCTGGGTTATTATTTAAAAGCAGATTCCTATAAGCTAGCGGACTGGAACTGGCTCATTGCTAAAGTTGAAGAAAAGACTGGACACTGGTGTACGAGGTGGCTCTCCCTCAGAGGTCGGTTCACACTCATCAAAGTTGTCCTAGAAGGACATCCAGTGTATTGGATGGCTCTTGCAGCCATTCCTGCTACGATAATCACAAAACTCCGTCGTTTGACTTATAATTTTCTCTGGTCGGGTTGCTTAGACCACTCTCGACAACACCTTTGCAATTGGGAATCCTCGGCTAAACCCAAACAAAAGGGCGAATGGGAGATCCGAAATTTATATCATCTCAGCCAAGCACTTGCGACCAACTCCCTCTAGCGCGTGTTGACTACATTTGGCATTTGACATTCCATTACCAAGGACAAGTATATCTCACATTACACAGTCTCCAGCTAGCTCCTAACTGACATGGTTACCACCAGGGTGACTTCACTATTCTGGAAAAACTTAACTAAAACCAAACATTGGTTAACTCGATGGCTTTGTTGGCAGCGAGGATCGGGCCACTCCATCACTCTCGTCCACAATCGAATCCTTGGTTTGGTCGATGCCACCACACTTCCTCCTAAACTGACAACACAATTACACATTAAAAACATTTGGTATCTCTACCAAGCCAGAGATTGATCTAGTTCAACTTTCTTCCCTGACAGGTGGATCTCCAATGATGCACTTGAACTCAATGCAGAGCTAGCTCCACATTGGAACACCCTCTGCTTGGCCTTAGCACAATCGGGTATTCACTTAAATGATTATGATGATCAACTTCAGTGGTCGAGGGGTGATCATTCAGGCAAATTAACTGTCTGAAATGTCTACACAACGATCACAAACATGCTCTGGCATACTAATATTAAAGGCCGAAGAAAACAACTCTGGACCTAACATCTACCTTCCAAGATAAAATTCTTCACTTGGCTTATGACTGCTTATAAATTAAACACTTGTGATATCCTTCAAAGAAAGGGTTGGAATAGACAAAATATTTTCCATCTTTGCCACAATGATGCTATCTGCGGACCACCTATTCATCAAGTGCCCTTTCTCCAGAAAGGTTTGGGAAAAAATTGCAATGGTACTAAATCTTAAATCTACTTGGGATGGGCCTACTCTCTCTAACTGTTTTGACTATTGGACCCATAGGGAACACAAATTTAAGCATCTGCCATCCCTGGTCTGTTGGTCCATTTGGCTGGACATAAATAAAATATTTTTTGAAAATGGGACCCCATCCACAAGCTCAACAACATACAAAACACTTGGATTATTTAAAAACTGGAATGACATTCACTCTTACAAGCCAAGATTGCAGATCACAAAGAGGACACCTGACATAGATGACACTCCAACTGGATGGTTCGATGGAGAAGCGCTATCAAATGACACTTAGTGCGGTGTTGGAGGGTTGATCAGAATTACAAAAAAAAACATCCTATAGATGGACTTTTAATTGTGGTACGGGCACCAACACCAGCGCTGAATTATTGGGCACCTGGTCCACGCTATACTTGGCCTCCAGACTTCATATTGAAGTACTTCAAATACTCGGGGACTCCAGAATTATTATTGAGTGGTTGAACAACATGGGCGATCTACAAGCCATCTCCCTCCTAGATTGGAAGGACATAATCATATTACTTCTACCCACTTTCAAAAACCTTAGATTCAAACACATCTATTGTGAGCGCAACATATCTGCAGACCAACTATCTAAGGCAACTCTTCAAAAAAAAGAGGGCATTATAACATACAATCTCTAGATAGATAGTCATGAGGGCCCTCTCCCATTTTCTAACTCTATTTTAAGATCTTCTCATCTCATCTTAGCGATCTTTCATGATCTGAGATTAGAAGGCTACTCATGTTCTTCGCTATTTTTTTGAAGAATTCTTTATCCGCTAGATATAGCAGCGCATTTTGAACTTGACTTTCCTTCTTTTTTTATGAACTCTCTCCTTTTACTGGCCGAGAGAGTTTTTTCACCATAACTATGTTTTGTAATTTCTCTATCTTGAAAACACATTATATTCTAATATAATCTAGAAATTTTCCCATTGGAAAAAAAGAGTAATTATAATTATTATTATCATTGACTTTATCGTTGTGGTAAAAAAAATACCAAAATCTTCATCATCAATGACTTTATCGTTGTGGTAAAAAATGATACCATAGTCTTCATTATCAATGACTTTATCTTTATTATCAAAATAATTTAAATTTATGAGAGTGGATGGCCAAAAAGTCTTTTCTCTGATGGATGCTGGCGGTGTGGAAACGGCGAGAGAGATAGTTCAACGAAGATTGTCGCGTGGTCTGTGAGCATTGCTGGTATTATACCTAAACACTATGCCCGCGTGAATCGAGCAATCTCGTTTGGAATATGACAATGATAGATGTTTTGCTGGAATTTTTTTAAATGTATATAATTTTGAATAAAAATATTCTTAATGTCAATGTTCCCTTCAAATCAGACGCCTAGTGAAAAGAACTTTTAAAATGGCTTACCAAGCGTGTATAAAACTCTTGACTTTCTTTTCATTTAATTTTAAGTTGACCCACGAACTGACGACATTATTGTATAAGAATTTTTGGATTTTAATTGTGTTAGTTTTGAAACATTTTTAGTTTTTTCGGTGGACAGTCCACTTAAGAAATTAATATTAATTTTTAAATAATAAAGAAAAGTTATAAAAACATATCATTTTTTTATTGTCCATAATATTGAACATTAAAATTAGTTTTGGACGGCAGTTGGATCATTCCAACGGCGTTTGGTTCTCTAAGATATTGAAGGACGGTGATCCGTTGAATCGCTCGAACGTATGCCCCACGCAAACGGTAGATATATTCAACTTCTCGCTTTTAATTTGTTATTCATTCCATTGACATATATGCTCTAAATTTTAATAATAATTTAGGGAGTAAGATAAATCGGGAACAAAAATAGACCCCGCTGGAATCCGGCCAGATTTCCAGGGTAGCTTGAATTTTGTATGGATCAAAGTTCTATGCATTTCATAACTTAACCTCAGGGGTTTTGTCCTATTTTAAACCAACTCAGGTGCTCAGAAAATCGATCAGAACCTCTCGAAAAAGTAATTCCAGAAGGAACATTGCTCCCGAGTTTGCCCACTCCATAATTTAGGGGATTGGATTGTATGTAACAAAGACTCTAGGTGCATAAACCCTTTCTACGGAGCTCCGGAGAACCAATGACCCTTCTAAATTTGTTTTTGATAATTAACAAGATTATCAATCATTAAACTAGCAGATTACCATCATTAAACTAGCAGATTACCACCTTGGATTCATAGTATGAGAGATTGGAAACTATCTCTGTTTTTTTATAATTGGCAAGATTGTGAAATTGAACAATAAAAATACCTTNCAATCATTAAACTAGCAGATTACCATCATTAAACTAGCAGATTACCACCTTGGATTCATAGTATGAGAGATTGGAAACTATCTCTGTTTTTTTATAATTGGCAAGATTGTGAAATTGAACAATAAAAATACCTTTGGAAACATTATATACCTCATTATCCTTTGTCTAGTTCAAATAGAGCCATTGGTACAAAATTGTTGTATGAGGTCATAAATCATTAAACTAGCATATTACCACCTTGGATTCATAGTATGAGAGATTGGAAACTATCTCTATTTTTTTATAATTGGCAAGATTGTGAAATTGAACAATAAAAATATCTTTGGAAACATAATATACCTCATTATCCTTTGTTTAGTTCCAATAGAGCCATTGGTACAAAACTATTGTATGAGGTCATAAATCATTAAACTAGCAGATTACCACCTTGGATTCATAGTATGAGAGATTAGAAACTATCTCCTTTGTTACCTCCAATATTGGAACCTCCTCTAATTTCCACACA
>SNQJ01S0019253.1:118142-131761 GCA_010110895.2 Picea sitchensis | reverse complement strand
AGGATTTGGAACTTGCACAATTGGTAAAATTTTGAGCCTAGATATACAAAAATTGAAGTGAAAAACCTTGGAGAGTAGACTTTCTTGATTTTTGATGTACATAGAGATGCTTTGATTACTTTGTGGATTATTTTATTTTCTACATCTTTCCTAAGAGTTCTTTTTGACTTGTTGTGGAATTATGTACCTACAAACACTGAAAAGAAGGGTTAAATTTTCTCTCATTTTTTCTTTTTCCTTCAAGGCCCACTGGTGCCATCACTTGTTTTCACCAATGCTCTACCCTATGGTGCTTGTACAGGTTTTCACCATGGGGAAATTTTATTTCAAATCTTTGCTTTCCTCCTAAAATATTTTCAATCATAATCATGTCCCTGATGCCTCAATGAGGTTTTCACCATAGGATTTTTTTCTCTTTTTTGTGTGTTTTTTTCTTCTCTTCTTATTCTTCTTCTTTTCTTGTTGTTTTTTTTCAATGGGCTTTGGAAATCATAATGGGTTGTGGGCATTGTTGCTTCCAACCAAATTCATTTGTTGACTCTAGATCAAAGTGGTGAATTCCTCTCTTGGAATTTTCTTCTTATAGAATTTGAGTCTATAGCCATTGACCAAGAGGGGTATATTTTCTTCATCTATGGTTATGATATTTACTAAGCCATTATCATAGCATGTGTCCACTTGGTATGGCCCCACTTGTCTAGTATTTAGCTTTCCTTTGAAGTCTTTTAATATTGAGTCGTAGAGAAGGGCCCAATCTCCTTCTTTGAATACCCTAGACTTAATAATCTTATCATGTCATATTTTCCTCTATTGTTGTACTACCAAAATGTGAAATAAGGCATCTTTCCTATACTCATCTATGACATTTGGTAGTTGTAACCTTAATTGTTGGGCTATTGATAGGTCCATATTTAGGATTGAGGCTATTCTAAGTGTTTCCATCTCAAATTCTATGGGGAACATTGTTCGTTTTCCACATACCAACTCAAAGGGTGTGATGGTGGTTTTCTAGGTTGTATTGTAAGTCCATAAAAATTCAACCAAATTGTTTGCCCAATATTGGTTAAAAGGAAGTATTATTATGCAAGCGACGGTAATTTTGTGTGGCCAGTATTGTCCACACTGTTTGACTTACCAACTGCACTCAATTGCTTTGTTCTTCACAACATTGAACAAAATATTTCATTGAACATAAGATGATAGGGACCCACCTTCTTCAGTTCCTAGTAAATATCTTGTTTTTGTGCTCTATCTTATTCCAGAAAGATTCAATGATTTCCTACATTTGAATCACTACTCCCAACCATGTAAGTGGACTATTTTGTTTTGTTGGCCCTTTTCCTTAAGCAATTCTGCTCATAACTTTCACTCCCTCTACTTATTGAAATCAAGGGAGATTATAGGGTCATTTAGATAGATGCTACAAGATTGACTCAATAGAGGTATTAATAGTTAGTATGGTAATGTCTCATAGGCTTAACAACCTCTTCACCATAATGTACCTTAAGGAAATTGCAAGAATCTATTCAAATGCTATTTGTCTAAACTATCTAGAGAATAGGAAATGGAGTGATGTTGAAACTAAAGGGTGAAGAACTAAATAAAAAACTAACAAGATGTTCAATCTCAGTACCTTATCTTCTATCTCTTCACTCACTTAGGCTAGTGACCTGCACTCCTACATCCCAAGTCAAGAGAAGGGAATGAGGGAAATGATTATCATTGTTCTTTGTGATGAGGAAAACATAATGGATAATATCATTTAATCTTCTAACGATGTCAACAACGATTATTTCAGATTCTTAACAAGATGCTCAATCTATGTCCCTTATCTTCTATCTCTTCACTCACTTATGCTAGCTACTTGCACTCCTACATCCCAAGTCAAGAGCAAGGGATGAGGGAAGTGATTATCATTGTTCTTTGTGATGAGGCATGCATCATGGATAAGATCATTTAATTTGTTAATGACATCAAGAGTGATTATTTCAGATTCAAATGAGATTAACCAAGATGCTAAAAAACACAATTTAAAGAGTTGCAAATGCAAAAAACAAAAAAGGAAATGATAGAAAACAAGTAAAAACTATTGTAAGAAACTAGAAACTTATGCAAAATCGAGAATGTTACAACAATGAGGGTTCCATTCATTCCCTTGAGTGGGCCCTACTTAAGGTCTCTACATTAACCATTACTAAATCTACCAAGTGCTCAAATTTGGAAATGCAATCTTCTTTATTTAGAAATTCAAAATCATGACAACATAGTGTCTTCTACAATTTGAATGCACTATAAAGACCTATGAAATTACTATGCCAAAAAGAAGCTTGTTCCTACTTTCATCCTAGATCTAATTATACTAAAATTTACTATAGTCCTTTAGTTGATCCTTGATAGAAGGGTGCTTTCCTCTTGAATCCCTAGAATTAGGGCTCCTTGATTCAAGGGCCTAATTTTCTCTCTTCAATTTGAATTCCCTTAATCAACCAATTGAATGAGGATCTAGTTGATTGAATGATTTGAGTTCTTTGAATGCTTGGCTCCTTTGGAGATTAGAGAGGGGGCATGATCCCCCTTTTCTCTCATGTGGAGCTAGTTTCTCATTGATGGACAACAACCTTAGGATTCAACTTACTTGTACCAATCATTATCCCACAACCTTGAGAGTGCATAAATCCATAAAAAATCACAATTAAACTAGACCACATCGCTTAAAATAAAAAACTCAATTAGTCATAACAGGTTAATATGCATAACCCAAGATGTTTCATATTCACCATAATTTTTTTTACAAGTACATGTAGGCTTTAATCATTTAGATGTAAAAAGGTTCATATCAACAATAAGATGGGCCTTAAGATTCCATAATTTGGTGTCCCATCAACAAAATCCCATAGCTCAAGGTCAATAATATCATAACAATTGGGGGTTTCACTGGTATCTTCGTTGTCAACATTGCTCTTGGATTATTCATTAATGGAAAGATTCACATAGGCATTATTCCAAGAGAGTTGTAGATTGAAATTAGCACAAACAACGATGCTTAAGATGTTGTGGGTTTGAGATTGATCAGTGAAATGTTGTTGACAATTGAGAAGAGTGTTGATCCTACTTGTATGTCGGATGCTCAATTCTTCTTGCAACAAGCCCCAAAGCTGACTTGGTACCCTCACTTGGGTTCCAAAGTTCCAGAGGATGCTCATCGAGTGTTTGATGAAACAACTATACACAAAGTGTTTGACATAATGCCTATGCAAACAATGCATGACAACATGCATGCCCTTAATGAAAATGATGGGGAGGCATTGTCATTACTCCAAGAGGCTTCTGATATTAAAGCAATCTTTTAGATTATGGTAAGGTCTCTCATTGTGGGTGACATCTAATGATTATGTGGTTGATATAAGGCACAAACTAGAGCTTATGCAAGGGATCCTAGTGGACCATCGATGACTTCTTTTTAGGGTAAACAACTATATGACCTTTCTTCGTTGTTAAATTATAGCCTATGCAAAGACATAACACTCACGATTCTATTGTGAATGTGTGAAGGAGTGATGAGCACTTCTAATGGAGTACCCTCCTTGTCCAAGGGTTGTTCTTTTAAAGATGCAACAAATAGAAAACCCTTTGTATTTGTGTGGAAATTAGAGGAGGTTCCAATATTGGAGGTAACAAAGGAGATAGTTTCTAATCTCTCATACTATGAATCCAAGGTGGTAATCTGCTAGTTTAATGATTTATGACCTCATACAATAGTTTTGTACCAATGGCTCTATTTGAACTAAACAAAGGATAATGAGGTATATTATGTTTCCAAAGATATTTTTATTGTTCAATTTCACAATCTTGCCAATTATAAAAAATAGAGATAGTTTCCAATCTCTCATACTATGAATCCATGGTGGTAATATGCTAGTTTAATGATTTATGACCTCATACAACAATTTTGTACCAATGGCTCTATTTGAACTAGACAAAGGATAATGAGGTATATTATGTTTCCAAAGGTATTTTTATTGTTCAATTTCACAATCTTGCCAATTATAAAAAAACAGAGATAGTTTCCAATCTCTCATACTATGAATCCAAGGTGGTAATCTGCTAGTTTAATGATGGTAATCTGCTAGTTTAATGATTGATAATCTTGCTAATTATCAAAAACAAATTTAGAAGGGTCATTGGTTCTCGGGAGCTCCGTAGAAAGGGTTTATGCACCTAGAGTCTTTGTTACACACAATCCAATCCTCTAAATTATGGAGTGGGCAAACTCGGGAGCAATCTTCCTTATGGAGTTACTTTTTCGGCAGGTTCTCCGATAGTGTAGTTATAAATTTTTGGTCAATCTAAAATTCTGATCAATTTTTTGAGCACCTGAGTTGATTTAAAATAGGACAAAACCCGTGAGGTTAGGTTATGAAATGCATAGAACTTCGATCCATACACTGAAAATCTGACCGAATTCCTGAAAATCTGACCGGATTCTTGTCTAAAAAGGGGTCTATTTGTTCCCGATTTATCTTACTCCCTAAATTATTATTAAAATTTAGAGCATATATGTCAATGGAATGAATAACAAATTAAAAGCGAGAAGTTGAATATATCCACCGTTTGCGTGGGGCATACGTTCGAGCGATTCAACGGATCACCGTCCTTCAATATCTTAGAGAACCAAACGCCGTTGGAATGATCCAACTGCCGTCCAAAACTAATTTTAATGTTCAATATTATGGACAGTAAAAAAATGATATGTTTTTATAACTTTTCTTTATTATTTAAAAATTAATATTAATTTCTTAAGTGGACTATCCACCGAAAAAACTAAAAATGTTTCAAAACTAACACAATTAAAATCCAAAAATTCTTATACAATAATGTCGTCAGTTCGTGGGTCAACTTAAAATTAAATGAAAAGCAAGTCAAGAGTTTTATACACTCTTGGTAAGCTATTTTAAAAGTTCTTTTAACTAGGCGTCTGATTTGCAGGGAACATTGACATTAAGAATATTTTTATTCAAAATTATATACATTTAAAAAAATTCCAGCAAAACATCTATCATTGTCATATTCCAAATGTGATTGCTCGATTCACGCGGGCATAGTGTTAGGTATAATACCAGCAATGCTCACAGACCACGCGACAATCTTCGTTGAACTATCTCTCTCGCCGTTTCAACACCGCCAGCATCCATCAGAGAAAAGACTTTTTGGCCATCCACTCTCATAAATTTAAATTATTTTGACAATACAGATAAAGTGATTGATAATGAAGACTATGGTATCATTTTTTACCACAACGATAAAGTCATTGATGATGAAGATTTTGGTATTTTTTTTTACCACAACGATAAAGTCAATGATAATAATAATTATAATTACTTTTTTTTTAAACGGGAAAATTTCTAGATTATATTAGAATATAATGTGTTCTCAAGACAGAGAAATTACAAAACATAGTTGTGGTGACAAAACTCTCTCTGTCAATAAAAGGAGAGAGTTCATAAAAAAAGGAGAGTCAAGTTCAAAATGAGCTGCTATATCTAGCGCACAAAGAATTCTTCCAAAAAATAGCGAAGAACAAGAGTAGCCTTCTAATCTCAAATCATGAAAGACTGCTAAGATGAGATGAGAAGATCTTAAAATAGAGTTAGAAAATGGGGAGGGCCCTTATGACTATCTATCCAAAGATTGTATGTTATAATGCCCTCTTTTTTTTGAAGAGTTGCCTTAGATAGTTGGTCTGCAGATATGTTGTGCTCACGATAGATGTGTTTGAAGTTGAGTTTTTTGAAAGTGGGTAGAAGTAGTATGATTTTGTCCTTCCAAGCCAGGAGAGAGATGGCTTGTAGATCGCCCCTGTTGTTCAACCACTCAATAATAATTCTGGAGTCCCCGAGTATCTGAAGTACTTCAATATGAAGTCTGGAGGCCAAGTATAGCGTGGCCCAGGTACCCAATAATTCAGCTCTGGTGTTGGTGCCCAGACCACAATTAAAAGTCCATCTATATGATGTTTTTTTTGTAATTCTGATCAACCCTCCAACACCGCTCTGAGTGCCATTTGATAGCGCTACTCCATCGAACCATCCAGTTGGAGTGTCCTCTATGTCACGTGTCTTCTTTGTGATCTGCAATCTTGGCTTGTAAGAGTGAATGTCATTCCAGTTTTTAAATAATCCAAGTGTTTTGTATGTTGTTGAGCTTGTGGATGGGGTCCCATTTTCAAAAAATATTTTATTTATGTCCAGCCAAATGGACCAATAGACCAGGGATGGCATATTCTTAAATTTGTGTTCCCTATGGGTCCAACAGTCAAAACAGTCAGAGAGAGTAGGCCCATCCCAAGTAGATTTAAGATTTAGTACCATTGCAATTTTTTCCCAAACCTTTCTGGAGAAAGGGCACTTGATGAATAGGTGGTCCGCAGATAGCATCATTGTGGCAAAGATGGCAAATATTTTGTCCAGTCCAACCCTTTCTTTGAAGGATATCACAAGTGTTTAATTTATAAGCAGTCATAATCCAAGTGAAGAATTTTATCTTGGAAGGTAGATGCTAGGTCCAGAGTTGTTTTCTTTGGCCTTTAATATTAGTATGCCAGAGCATGTTTGTGATCGTTGTGTAGACATTTCAGACAGTTAATTTGCTTGAATGATCACCCCTCGACCACTGAAGTTGATCATCATAATCATTTAAGTGAATACCCGATTGTGCTAAGGCCGAGCAGAGGGTGTTCCAATGTGGAGCTAGCTCTGCATTGAGTTCAAGTGCATCATTGGAGATCCACCTGTTAGGGAAGAAAGTTGAACTGGATCGATTTCTGGCTTGGTAGAGATACCAAATGTTTTTAATGTGTAATTGTGTTGTCAACTGAGGAGGAAGTGTGGTGGCATCGACCAAACCAAGGATTCGATCGTGGACGAGAGTGATGGAGTGGCCCGATCCTCGCTGCCAACAAAGCCAACGGGTTAACCAATGTTTGGTTTTAGTTAAGTTTTTCTAGAATAGTGAAGTCGCCCTGTTGGTAACCATGTCAGTTAGGAGCCAGCTGGAGACTGTGTAATGTGAGACATACTTGTCCTTGGTAATGGAATGCCAAATGCCAAATGTAGTCAACACACGCTAGAGGGAGTTGGCCGCAAGTGCTTGGCTAAGATGATATAAATTTCAGATCTCCTATCCACCCTTTTGTTTTGGTTTAGCCGAGGATTCCCAATTGTAAAGGTGTTGTCGAGAGTGGTCTAAGCAGCCCGACCAAAGAAAATTATAAGTCAAATGACAAAGTTTTGTGATTATCGTAGCAGGAATGGCTGCAAGAGCCATCCAATACCCCGGATGTCCTTCTAGGACAACTTTGATGAGTGTGAACCGACCTTTAAGGGAGAGCCACCTCGTACACCAGTGTCCAGTCTTTTCTTCAACTTTAGCAATGAGCCAGTTCCAATCCGTTATCTTATAGGAATCTGATTTTAAATAATAACCCAGGTACTCAAGACCAGTAGAAAGATGAGTAAAGGTGTAAGGAAAGATACCTTTAAGCTGATCCAAAATATGTTGTTGCAGATTTGTGAAGTGGAAGGTCAATTTTTCCTAGTTGATTGACAAGCCCATGGCGCAGCAAAAGGTTTTTAAGATCTCTTTTATCTCTTTCCATTCCTGTAAAGAGTCATTTTTCATGATGAGAACATCATCGACGAAGAGGAGATGAAGAATCTTGATATCCCTGGACACCTTAATTCCACAGATCTTGCCATTTGCTTGTCCAAGTTTGAGAAGTCGACTCAAGGCTTCCATGGCCAGAATGAAGAGTAGAAGTGAGAGAGGGCATCCCTGCCGCACTCCTCTGCCATTGCGAAAGAAAGAGGAGGATTCACCATTAATCAATATGGCAAGATTTTCACTAACCACACAACTCATGATCCACTTGATCATAGAATGGCTAAAACCTGTCTGAGTCAGAATCAATCTGAGGAAGTCCCAGTCAATGCAATCAAAGGCCTTCTTGAGGTCCAATTTGAGGATAAGCGCCTTGGAATTTTTAGATTTAATACTATGTAAGCACTCCTAGGCAGTGCCAATAGCATCTAGGATCCGGCGTCCTTTTAAAAACCCCATTTGTTCTTTCGATAGGGTCCGTGAGAGGATGGGTTTTATCCTAGTCGCAATGACTTTTGAGATGAGTTTATAGCAGAGATTGCAGAGTGCAATAGGCCTATAATCAGCAAAAGTAGTAGGATTGACAACTTTCAATGATAATTACTATCTATAAGATCAACTTTCAATGATAATAATAATTATAATTATTATCTATAAGATCAAATTTGACCTATTGATAGTGCCAAAGATTAATTGATTTACTTAAAAAAATTATTACTATATTTTAAAAAAAGTGAAAACACAAAAAACTTTATAAAAAAATTACAAAACAATCTAAAATTGAAATTAAAACAAAAAAGGCCCAAAGGGCATGGATCCAATGGTGGAGAACGAGGAGTTTTTCAAAGTTGGGCAAGGTTCAATTCCTGTGAGGGCCTTATCTAGAGCCATGGGGGCACCTTCAAGTAGTGCTCGACATCACTCCCCTCCCATCCCAAAAATATATGTTTTACACTATATTTATAACCAATAAAGATATGTTTTTTTTATTTCATTATTTTTCAACCTACTTATTTTCACCTTTGGAACATAACATAAACATCACAACCGAAAACTCTAAGATGTGCAAGAGAGGGTTTCTTGCTAATGCATCACTCATGCAAAGTTTTATCAACGAGTCCTGATGAATGTGATCTATTTGTAAGATAACATGTAGTACCCACTTCATTTGCTCAAAATCCCTATGGTAACCCTACACTACTGAGCATACTTCTTGCATTTTTTATTGACGTGATGCTCATTCTTTTTGTGACTCCATTCTATTGAGTTGTGCATGGAATGGTATGTTCCTTGTTATACTACATTGCTTATAAAACTACTCAAGTTTACTTACACATAACTCTCCACCATTATCTATCCCACAACATCTTTATTTTATTCTCATATTTTTACGGGAGGAAATATATCCATGCATTCCTCAATAAATCATCTATAAATGAAACACAATATAGAGACTCACCCAATGATGGAACAAGTACTAGCCCAAACACATCACGATGTATTAGCTTCAAGATCACTTTTTCTCTTGTAGCACTAGATGGAAACCTAACCTGACTCTATTTATTGTAAACACAATGCTCACAAAAATCAATATTTAAACTAGCCAAAAATTCCTTCAACAATACCTTTAATGTGCAAAACTCGAAGGCTCTTTTCTTAAATATGCCTCAATATTTCATGTCATTATCTGTCTTTGGGCACATTAGTGGTCTTGTCTACTTCTTTTCTAACTTTAGGAACAACATCATTTTTTTGTACTCATTCATAATGGTTGCCCCAATCTTGTATAGTACTCCAATATGAACTAATCTTCCCAATTTCATTTCTCCTTAAAGCATCCTCTAGCTATCCTTTTCAAATATTGTCTGTGCCCCTACATTGTTCATCGTACTTACAAATATTAGGTTTTTGGCCAACCTTGGAATATGTATAATTCTAGGGAGGTTTTAACCCTTCCATCTTTGAACAATGACATAACCTTTCCACATCTAATGATTTTTATTGTTGAGTGATCTACTAAGATGACATCACCTCCATTATACTTTTCATATTCACAAAACAACTTCTTATAAGAAGCCATATGAAAGGAAACACCCAATTTGATTTTCCATGCATCATGATCTGAGTGTGTACTTGAAGATGCCAAGTACACATCCCCTCCTTCTTCTACAAGGGTTTCTCTTATCTGGAAGGGGTATCATTAGAGACCTTAATTTTACCAATATTTTTAGATATGGAATCCTTCAAATGCCCCACATTATTGCATTTCCAACATTCCCTTATAAATTTGTGGACTTTGATCTCTCCCCATACTTACTTTTATTTCTATCTTCAAGTGACCTCTCAGAAACAAGGGATCCCTAGAAACCATCCATGGGTTTTCACCTCACTTCCTCTAATAGCAAGGATGCAACTACATCCTCAAAATTTAATGTAGATTTAGTAGTAATTTCAATCACTATAACCATATTATCCCATGAATTTGGGAAAGAATATAACAAAGTAATACACTTCTTATCTTCATCCATCACAATATGAACATAGACTAATTGACTTACCACGATGTTAAAAGCATTTAGAGGCTCTATCATGAAGTTGCCATCATTCATCCTAAGGAGGTACAATGTCTTTCGAGGAAACAATTTGGTTACTAGGGACTTTGACTAATACAAAGCCCCTAACTTCTCCCATAGATCCTTAGCACTTGATTCTCCCAAGACATTCAACAACATTGAATCGCATCGCAGAATAGTACTCTTCAACTTCCTATCCAACTTTTCTTAGTGTTGAATGATCATATGGTCCCATGGGTTGTTTACCTAACACAACAACCCAATAATATTTGTCCACAAGAAGATTTTCCACCTTCATCTTCCATACCTCTAGGCTCTAGCCAATAAAATTTTCTATCTCTATCCTTGAATGTTCCCCATTTTCTTTCACACAAATTCATCTATGCAAAGCTCCCACATAGTTCTATGTTTATCACATACCTAAGATAGCTTTGGTTTTACAAGAATGAGCTAAACCCTAACAACAAAGGCATCCCCTAAAACCAATAACCTCTCTTTGATACCAAAATGAAGAATTTGATAAACCTATGCAAAAGAAGATATGCTAGCATAACCTTAAAATAAGTGAAAACAATGACATACACATACAATTAATACAATTAATGAGATTTTCCTTGAAAACTTGTAACTAAGAAGACTAACAAACTCAAAATTGCATATCTCCATCATTACATTAACAAAACAATTTATAAATATTAAAATATTCGACATCATCATTAAAATCTAATCCACCAAATAATTTTAAATTATAATACTAATTTTTTAACAAAAAATAAATTACACTACTAATCTTTTAACAAAAATCAAATTATAATGAACCCAAACTATTGAGAAAAAAAAATTTAACTAAACTAAACGTGAACCAAAATTAAATATCATAAAAAGATGCATCATGTATGTGCAAGAAATAAAACATATATCTAACAACATAACCATAATAATAATATAACATGACATATCATAATATCAACTTATAATATTAAAAACGTAATTTTAATACTTTCTCATGAGAAAATACGAGATTGCCATGGTGAGTTATGCAATGGTATTGATGGAGATAAAATCACTAATCCATATTATCATTAACGCCATTTTCAAAATTATAGTGAATATCGATCAAGATTACATTCTATTGCTATCTTGATTCAATCTGTGTTTTTAGTTATTTTATGAAATGACTTTTATTGTGGGAATTTGGCAATATAAATTTACACGAATCATTATTTTTTGTTGTTCAAAATCCATTTTTGTATTTAGAAATGGATTCAGTATGCTGAAAAATCATTGGGGCACTTGGATTATATAGAAATAATCTCTAAAATCTACGAATCCATCAATTTCTCACCGGATTTCACGCAAATGTCCCCGAAAAAAAATAAAAATAAATAAATAAATAAATCATTTCATAGAACGTTTAGGCTACAACAATAATAAATAATAGGTAGTATAGAATGAGGAAGTCTTGAATGTGATATAACATGGCAATAGTGACGAGAGGACCATTCTAGTTGGGTTGGATGGTGGCACACATTTACATTGATGCGAGGCTAGGCTTGTCTTGTATTATCTTATCTTTGGGTATGTTATTAAGCATTATTTTAATTTTTCTATTTTGTGTATTTTACTAGTTGCTAATAAGATGTAGAAACTCTCATGCATGAGGGAGAGTGGGGGTGGGGGAAATATTAGAGAAAATGTATAATGAGGGTGAGGGTGGGAGTGTATTATACATTTTCTCTAATATTTCCCCCGAAAATGTATGATACATTTTCTCTAATATTTCCCCACCCATGTATAACGATAATACATTTTCTCTAATATTTCTCCCACCCCACCCTCATGTAATAGGAGAAACTTTTTCCAATAGAAAAATGTCTCAAAATTATAGTACAATTTTTTTTACAATGCGTTATCGATTATGGACGATACTAATAAGGATCAGCCAAATGAATAGTTTGGACTGCGCTGGATACAAATGAGACTACAAAGTTGTTCACACAAAAAAACCATAACTATAAATTGTAATAAGGGCAGAAAATCAACAGAAAGGAAACTGTGCTCTCCTCAATACAACCAATTTACTCCACAAGCTTCTCGATCAGCTCATGCTTCGAAGATGTTAAGGTGAGTAAGAGGGCTTTCTTCCCCATTGTCCCAATGATAAACTGATAGTCTACCTTTAGGTTTCTTTAGCACCCTCTTTGACAGTATGTCGACCTCTTTATTGTGCTCCCAGTAAATGTGTTGGAAACTTATATCTTTAAAATTTCTTGCCAGTTCGTTTGTTTTTATTTTCCAGCCTTCGATATTCACCGCATGGAGTTGTCCCTTTCAATTTATTCAATCTATAATAACTTTTGAATCCCCCAGGATTTGGATTTTTTCAATCGCCCAAAGCGTAGCCAAAGTGAGAGTCGCCACAATCCCATGAGCTCCACCTTAGTATTGGTACCCGCTTCGCAATTTATGTACCATTTGGTAACCCTCGAAGCACGAGTCTTGAAAAAACCACCTGTTGCACAACACTCCCCAGTTGAAAGGGAAGCTCCATCGAAACAGGCCAAAGTGAAGCCCTCGGTCTGAGTAATATCACAAACTCTATTTGGGATGGGATTAGTGATAGATGGCTACCAAGTGTTGGGTATGTGTTATATTCTTTGCATGTGTGTCTGTGGGTATGTCAGATAGGACAATTGTGTATGACGATCCCTCGTACTAGTGCTTTGGTTGTGCCATGTGCGTCGAGCGCTTTCCTAGGGGGGTACCAGGGGGGGGCAAGTATGCCCCCCCCTGGTTATGTGTAGCGTTCAGCAACGGGCGATAGCCCGGGGCAGCGCCTCAAATTTTTTTTGTTTGGGCGGTTTTTGCTATTTTTAGAGGTTTTGTAAATTAATCCTGGATTAAGGGATAGGGTTTTGGTATCTACAGAATACCTAAAAACATTGTATATATATTGTATAGTGAATGGTGAAATTCGATATAATGAATATAAGAAAGGTTTTCCCGGTTGAGGGTTTCCGGTATAAATCGTTGTGTACTATGTGAATGAGCCATTGATTAATTTATGTTTTGCTTAAAAATCTATATGCATTGCTTTAATGCATAGGTTTAAAACTTACATGTGGTATCAGAGCTCGTTTTTGGCTTCAGAGGGATGCATTTGTTGTTGAGGGTTTGGCTCGGTCTTGATAGATCAAGTTTATCTTAGGTCTATGATAAACCTGGGTTTAGTGGGAGCTTTTGCAGTGGTGATTTGAGTGCAGAAAGAGGAATGGAAAGCTCTTCTAGAATCGAGATAGAGAAGTTCAATGGTAAAAACTTTGAGCTATGGAAGCTGAAGATGGAGGACCTTCTTGTAGACAAAGAACAATGGATCGTTGTGGATCCTGG
>SNQJ01S0019253.1:78393-105994 GCA_010110895.2 Picea sitchensis | reverse complement strand
CTATAATTTTGAACAATAATTTAATACAAATTAAATAGTGTTAATGTTAATACAACTTAAATAGTGTTAATGTTAATATGGATTAGTGATTTTATCTCTATCAATTCAACTTCTCTCCATACATTACCATTGCATGGTTCATGAAAAAAATCTTGTATTGTCTCATGGGAAAGTGTTAAAATTACATTTTTTAAAATAATGTTATGATAGATTTTATCTCCATCAATTCAACATCTCTCCATACGTTACCATTGCAGGACTCATCATGACAAGCTTGTATTTTCTAATGTTAAAATTACATTTTTGTAAAGTAATGTTCTAATAGTGATTTTATCTCCACCAATTCAACTTCTTTCCATACATTACCATTGCATGACTCATCATGACAATCTTGTATTTTCTCATGGGAAAGTGTTAAAATTACATTTTTGTAAAGTAATGTTATGATATGTTATAGAATTATCATGCTTATGTTGTTAGATATGTGTTGTATTTCTAAATGCATTTTAATATGACATATAATTTTGGTTCATTTTTAGTTTGTTTTTGTTTTTTTAATGGTTTTAGTTCATTGTAATCTAATTTTTATTAAAGTATTAATATTATAATTTAAAATTCTTTGGTGTATTAGGGTTTAATGATGTTTTAGAATACTTTAATATTGTTTATGAATTGTTTTGTTAATACAATAATAGAGAGATGTGTGACTATGAGTTTATTGGTTTTTTTGGTTTCTAAGGAAAATCTTGTTAACTATGAGTGTGTGTCATTGTTTTTACCGGTTTTAAGGCTATGCTAGCATATCTTTTCTTGCACAAGTTTATCAAAAAATTCATTATTTGGTATCAAAGAGAGGTTATTGGCTTTAGGGGGATGCCTTTGTTGCGAGGGTTTGGCTCATTCTTGTAAAACCAAAGCTATATTAGGTATGTGATAAACATAATACCTAGTGGGAACTTTGCACAGATGAATTCGTGTGAAAGAAAATGGGGAGAATTCAAGGATAGATATAGAAAAGTTTAATGGCTAGAGCCTAGAGTTATGGAAGATGAAGGTGGAACATCTTCTTGTGGACAAGGATTGGTGGGTTGTTGTGTTAGGGAAACAACCCATGGGACCATATGCTCATTCAACCTAAGAAAAGTTGGATAGGAAGTTGAAGAGAACTAACTACTATTCCTTTTAGATTCAATGTTGTTGAATGTCTCACGAGAGTTCAATGCTAAGGATCTATGGGAGAAGTTAGAGGCTTTGTATTAGTCAAAGTCCCTAGTAACCAAATTATTTCTATGGAATATATTATACCTCCTTAGGATGAATGATGACAACTCCATGACATAACCTCTAAATTCTTTTAGAACTATGGTAAGTCAACTAGCGTTTGTTGATATTGTGATGGATGAAGATAAGAAGTGTATTAATTTGTTATATTATTTCCCAAATTCATAGGTTTATATGGTTGTAGTGATTGAAATTACTACTAAATCTACATTAAAGTTTGAGGATGTAGTTGCATCCTTGTTATCATATGAAGTGAGGTGACAACCCATGGTTGGTTTCCAGGGATCCCTTGTTTGGGAGAGATTTCCCCAAGATATAAATAAAAGTAAGTCTAGGGATAGATCAAAGTCAACAAATTTATAAGGGAATGTTGGAAATGTAGTAAAGTGGGGCATTTGAACAAGGGATCATGATCTAAAAATATTGGTAAAAGTAAGGTCTTTGATGATATCCCTTACACAAAAGAATGAGGGGGTGTGTACTTGGCATCTTCAAGCACACACCCAGATCATGATGCATGGTAAATCAAATTGGGTGTCTCCTTTCATATGAATTCTTATAGGGAGTCATTTTGGGAATATGAAAAATATAATGGAGGCGAAGTCATCTTAGTAGATCACTTGACCATAAAAATTATATGATATGGAAAGGTTATTCCATAAACCTTCCCTAGAGTTCTACATATTCCAAGGTTGGCCAAAAAACCTAATATATGTAAGTAGTATTAGCAAAGTAGGGGCACAAACAATATTTGAAAAGGATGGCTAGAAGATGCTTTGCGGAGCAATGGCGTTGGGAATATTATCTTATATTGGAATACTATACGAGCTTGAGGCAACCATTGTGAATGAGTAAATAATAATGATGTTGTTCTTGAGGTTATAAAAGAAATAGACAAGACCCCTAGTGTGCCTAAAGAGAATATAATGCTTTGGAATCAAATATTGGGACATATTTGAGAGAAGGGCTTTCGAGTTTTGCACAATAAAAGTATGGTTGGTTTTTAGATATTGATTTTTGTGAGCATTGTGTTTACAATAAATATAATAGGGTTAGGTTTCCATCTAGTGCTACAAGAGAAAAAACAATCTTGAAGATAATACACCATGATGTGTTTGGAATAGTACATGTTCCATCATTGGTTAAGTCTCTATATTGTGTTTCACTTATAGATGATTTATTGAGGAATGTATGGATATATTTCCTCTCGTAAAAATATGAGAATAAAATAACGATGTTGTGGGATAGATAATGGTGGAGAGTTATGTGTAAATAAACTCGAGTAGTTTTATAATCAATGTATTATATCAAGAAAAAATACTACTCCATGCACAACTCAATAGAATGGAGTCACAAAAAGAATGAACATGACGTCACTAAAAAAGGAACGAAGTATACTCAATTGTGTAGGGTTACCATAGGGGTTCTGAGAAAATGGAGTGGGTACTACATGTTATCTTACAAATATATCATCTTCATCAACACTGGTTGATAAAACTTTGCATGAGTGATGCACTAGAAAGAAATCCTTTCTTTCACATCTTAGAGTTTTCGGTTGTGATGTTTATGTTATGTTCTAAAGGAGAAAATAAGTAAGTTGGATAATAATGCAAAAAAAAAAAACATATCTTTATTCATTATAAATATAGTTTAAAATTACAAGCTTTAGAACCCATAAAATAAGGGAAATTGTTTATAATTGAGATGCAATCTTCAAAGAAAGTAAAGTTGACTCTGAGAAGGAAGACCAATAGAGAGAGGAAGCACTAGAGAGAATGTAGTTTGAGTTGGAGGATGGATAATTTGACTCGATAGAAGAATATGAATTAGAGGATGAAGAACCTCAAGCCCCAATGTTGAGGAGATTGGTTTGGGAAAGAAGACAAATAAAAAGATATGCCCCCTTGATTTTATTCATATTTTGTTTTATTTGTCGTTGATGACTATTATAGAACTGTTAGAAAGGTAGTTAACTTAGTAGACAACAAACTTTGGAAGAATTCCATAGTTGAAGAAATGAAGGCCTTGGAAAAAAATGAGGCATGAGTGTTCAAGGAGAAGTTCAATGCAAAAGGTAAAGTGGAGAATACCAAGATTGGATGGTAGTGAAGGGATATTTGCAAGGTATTAATTTTGGTGAGAATTTTTCTCATGTTCCCCAGTTATCTTCTATTAGATTTATTTTGCTTGTCCTTGTTTTGTTTGATCCAATAGAGCAAATTGATGTTAAGACAACATTTCTACATGTTTAACTTGAAAAAAAATCTACATGTGTAACAACCATAAGGTTTTATAGTGAAGGGAAATAATGTGTTGGTTTGCACGTTGAAAAAGGTCTCTCTATGACTAAAAGCAATCTCCAAGAATGTGGTATCAAAAGTTTTATACTTATATATTGGGACTTGGATTTAGAAAAAAATTGTTGATAATTGTGTATATTCCAAGTAGTTTGATAATCATTTTGTTTATATGGTATTATATGGTTATGATATGTTGCTAATTGGAAACAAGAAGGAAATCATCGAGGATGTTAGACCTCAATGGTCCTCTAAGTTTTATGTGAAGGACCTTGGTGTTGTAATTTTTATTTTGGACATGGAAATTAAAAGAGATTGTGTAAACACAAAACTTTGGTTAAATCAAAGGATATATATTGAAACAACATTATTATAGAGGTTTAATACGTAGACAAACTCGTCAAAGCTTTTATTCATGTAGTTGCAAATTTCTTTACATAATAGTTTCCCAAACTCAAGAAGAAGTAGAGGACATATCTCATGTTTTGAATGCAAGCATTGTTGGAAGTTTGATGCTATGGTTTATATTACACCATG
Organism: Picea sitchensis; assembly: GCA_010110895.2. Lineage (NCBI taxonomy): Eukaryota > Viridiplantae > Streptophyta > Pinopsida > Pinales > Pinaceae > Picea > Picea sitchensis. The sequence goes on along the minus strand of SNQJ01S0019253.1, from coordinate 101,879 downwards.
TACATTGTCCATGCAATGGGATTTTTGAGCATATATATGTCAAAACCAAGGAAGAAACATTATACAATTATAAACCTGGTTTGAAGATATTAGCATGGCATTCCAAATTATGCAATTTTCTTTCAAGGAAAACCTCGAACAGAGTGATAAATGTACAGGGTTTTGTTGATGCATAATAGGTTAGAGATCTTGCCATTGTAAAGACTCTACAAGTGGTTATGTGTTTAACCTATTTGGTAGAGCAATCAGTGGGATGAGAAAGGGGAGCATTATAGTTGTACTTTCAACTACAGAGATTGAGTACGTCACAAGAACTTATGTGGGGAAGTTAGATGTATGATTGTAGATGTGGTGTTCATGGATTTGTTTTGTATAGGAAGTTGAAAGGATAGATTGTGATAGTGAAAGCATAATCTTCATGGCAAAGAACACTTCTTATCAAACTAAAATATAACATATTTATTAGTAGTATCATTTTGTTAGAAACATGCCTTAAAAATACAACAAGGAACTGTTGGAGAAAGTTGAAACCTTGAAGAATGTTGTAGATTTAATAGCAAATTCTATCATTGCTGAGAAGTTTTCTTGCAATAGACAATCAATAGGAATCATTTCCCTTAGCAATGGATTTTATGAATGCTTGTCTCCCCTTATGTTGCAAAGTATTCAACAAGTGGGAGATTGTTGGATATGTGTTCTATTATTTGCTTTATGMCCGCTTTTGCTATAATTTTGTTCTTTATTGACCAAYGGTTTCTAGCCATTTTAGTGAAAGGATTATGATTGTAATCTAAGTCTATTTTATAGATCAACCTTGATTAAAACTGCATAATACTTCAATATTGTATTATGCACTATTTTGTTATTACAATGATAAGAGAGAGGTGGGGCAATGAGTTTGATCAATGTTTTTTGTTAGGAGTTCTCAAGATAAATCTATTATATACTATGTGTCATATTATTTTATTATTTTAAAGATGTGGCTACAAAATTTTTGCATCTTGGAATTGTTTTTGCAACCTCACACAAATTTATCAAACTACTTTGTTTTAAAATTATATTATATTTCTCTAAACTTATTTCTAAATTACTATCATTATAATTAAATATTATAATTCTTAAAGGAGTGTGTTAAGAAGTGGAGAAACTCAACTTTTTAGGTGAATCTTTTTCTTTTTATTCTTTTTCTTCCTTTTTTTGGCAAGGCAAAGTTCTCTCTTGATTCACTCTTTTTTTTTGGAATTTCTAACTATTTAGGTCTTCTTAAATTGGTTAAAACCTCTTAGGACAAAATTCCCATCAATCAAGTGAAAATATCACATCTGGAGAAATTCTTACTAGATTTGGAAAATAATTTTGACAAAAAAGTTGAATTTGTCCACTTTTTATAACTTCCAAAAATAAAATTAATTATACCCTAAAACATCACAATTTTCATGATTTCTAAACATTTGCATTTTAGTTGTACAAATGCTCGACTTACTCCTAATTAAAANAATTTTGACAAAAAAGTTGAATTTGTCCACTTTTTATAACTTCCAAAAATAAAATTAATTATACCCTAAAACATCACAATTTTCATGATTTCTAAACATTTGCATTTTAGTTGTACAAATGCTCGACTTACTCCTAATTAAAAACATAATAGTCACTATAATGAATTATGAACTTTGCAACCAAAACTTACATTAAAAACAATATAGATTTGCCTAGCATGGAGGACCAAATGTTTCTTGGAGCTAGGAAGTTGGTTAGGGTCCTAGTTGGATGGAAGGATAATTTTGTAGCCCCAGAGGAACAATTGAAACATCCTATGCTTGGGGACTTGGTATTGCTACTAACAATCTTGTAGAAGTCTATGCTCTACTACAAGGTCTAAAGATAGTTGTCAACTCTTTCCTTCATACCCTAATTGTGACAGGGGAGTCAAATGCAGTGATAAGTCAAATGGTGAAGAAATATACCTGAGATGATTATTCACTAGCATCAATGATAGTTCGAGCAAGAAAAGAATCAATTTAAATCTCATTTGTCAATTTTTATCATGTGCTAAGGGAGCATAATTTTCTAGCAAATGATCTCACAAACCAAGCCACAACTATGAAAATGGGGGACATTGTTGTCAATCGTAAGGTTCATAACCAACCCATCCCTTCACTACAATGGCAAGAAAGACACTTTGCAAGCATTTATGAAGTCACATGGCACACCGTAAGGCAACCTTGGTGTATAGTAGGATAAGTATCTAAGATATGACATAAGCCACCTCACACATGATTATGTATTTATTCTTGCACATTTTAAAAATTCTAGATGATAAATCTCCTCGACCTAGTGGGATAATGGCATTTTAGCTCATCAATTATTAATGGGGACGATGGGTTTCAATCTTATGTGTTAGACCGGTCTGTCCAACATTTCTGGTTTGGTTGGTGTTTTTTGTTCTTATTTCTATATTGGAACTCAAGTAAGCCTCCCCATCAGTGTCTCTCTCGATTAGAAAGGCAAGTAGTGAAAAATTGTTCTTCAAGCAATTTTGTTGGTGTTTTTGTTGCTTTTCATTGGCGTTGTTCATTTTCTTTACTGGAAGTGGCCTCTTCTTGCATAAATTATCTTTCATTGGATGTTTGTTTTGTTATTTCTAATACCCAATTGAGCAGTTTCTAGGTCAAGTGAGAGGGGTAGAGGTTTCCTTTGTTCCTCCTTCATTCTAGGGATTCAGGTTTCATTTGGTCTATTTCGGTACTAGCCACTGAAGTCCTCTCTCAATTTTCTTTGTTAGACTCTTTCTTGGACCTCCCAGATTCATCTCAGGTGTACGAGGGTTTGGCCAGTTTAGAGCCTTGTCTAAATCATGTTTGGATATTAAGGGGTGTGTCGAGGAAATGTAGGCTTTCAATGTGATTATTAAGGGGTGTGTCAAGGAAATGTAGGCTTTCAATTTGATTGAAGATAATCTTTAACCTCCAACTTTGTACGGGAGTTTGGACAATTTTAGATTTCCAATGGACTACCATGAGTTGCAAGAGATAATGTGAGTTTTCAGGACTCATGATAAATCTATTTAGGGGAATAGAACTTCCATTTTCATTGCCATTGCAAAAGCACATGAAATTGATCAACAGGGTGCCACTCAAAGTGCAATAATGATGGGTACTCTGCTCTAATTGAAGTGTTAGATAGCAGTCTTGAAGGCAAAATGCAATATGCTCAAGAATATGGTAGTAAACTTGAGCAAGGATGATCATTCTAGAACCTCCAACCAGGGGTAATCAACCAACTCTAAGCGTGAAGGATTGAGGGAAGAGGAAACAATGCATTTGTTAGCAAATGTCATGGAAATTGTCAAAGCAGATTCAGATCTGAAGAATGTTGCAATGGATGAAGCTACCAATTACCATACCTTTTGTTGATTCACATGTTTTGCAAAGTTATTAGGATTTTAGGACTTTTTTTGTATTTATACTTCACATAGCCACTCTTAAGTAATACTTTAAAAAGTAGGTAAGTATACTTAAGTTAGTGATTTTATTTTGAATTTTGTTGAAAATTTTAACTCTAAACTTTAATGTATTTTGATGCAGCCTTTATCAACATAAAATCTCCCGATTATAGTTGAAAAAAAAAAACACAATATAGAGATGCAAATTAGAATTAGAAACTGCAATAAAATTGAGGCACTTTAGCAAAGCCAGCAAGAAAATCTATGTACGCCAAGCAAAGTAAACGGACAACAGCACATTGAAAAATGGAACAGAATATGACAAAATAATTTAAATATATCATTTTAGTGGGATGGGAACAGAGTGTTTTTAGGTCCGATAGATGCGCGTACTTAGTAAACTTTAACACCAACTTTAATATGGGGTGGCTTTACAACAGAAGTTTTGGCTGTTGCTTTGACAAACAACTGAACTTTTAGTGTACCGCTTTCATTTTCTGCATGACAGGGCAGCGGGTTAGATTCCCATATCCTCCCCCGGCAGTAATATGGTATGGCCGCATGAACCAAGCAAAGGGTGGCGTTAAATCTCTTCTGCAATCAATATATAATACAATTTTGGAAAGTCTGCTGTAAACTTTGCCAACAGATTCAAAGAGCGGATTTTTTCGACACAGAAATGTTGCGAGCTGCGCGTTGATTACATGCAACCGGCAGTTTCCAATGTCCATGCCGCAGAAAATTCCCCCTCAAATAACATGTCTTGGCTGATAAAATCCTCGTTCATATAATCCTGCACATGGTTCACGTCCCACGCATCTTCCAACAAAGCAAACTGTTGATAATTTTGAAATTCGTCGACGAAATCCCAATTTTCACCCTGGCATTTGAGATCGGTGGTCTCGGACAAACCCTCGGCGGGGAGGGTTTCCTTAGAAGGTTGACAGAACTTGTCCTTAGAGTCCAGAACAGGGCTCGAAGGAATGCCGAGCTCGTCGTCTGAGGCCTCTAGGAGGTAACACAGATCAATATCTGAGCCCGAAACTAGAGTTTGGCTCTCATGGACACTGCAAATATCGTAGGCCGACGAATTATCCCCCGAGATGGGAGCATAAAATGTGGAACATGTCGCGCTGATCTCTTCTTCCAGGCTTCTCATGACACCAATTACGAAATCCTCACTGGAAGCGCATTCTTCATTTTCTGCTAGGGTTTTGTCTAATAGCGGCAAATGACGAAACAGGTCCGTTTCATCGCCAATGCCATTGAAGCGTTTGGACTCCGGGACGTCAGTGGAGTCCGGCAGAGCCTCCGGCTCTCGGCAGCGCTTTCTGAGCGTATCAGACATGGTTGAAAGAAGGCCCGGAGATTCGAACACGGAACCGATATGGATAACAGAGCGGATATGATAGGGAGATATAGTGAGATTTGCTATATGCAACTCAAGAGAGCTATGTACTTATATAGCGGTGTGAGCTGGCTTTAGTCGGAAGAGTCTGGCATACGGCAAGGGAGCTTAAAAAAAAGCATGGAAGATTGCAGACGGCAGGCAGGCAGGAGTCCCGTGACTCCTGTCTGTTGTTTCTCCCGTTTAAATATTGGAATAAAGCTTTGCTTCATCTGTGGATGTCAATTTCTCAACTACTAGATGATATTGAAGAACCATTTCCACGTCACATCTCGTGGAACTCTGATATGACCTGCAAATAAAAATTAATGTTTGGTTTAGGATTAACGTCGCGGTAAAAAGAGAATTATCGTGACATTCTTTTGACTATTGTCGGTGCATAACTTCTTTTCCACGTCATCATAAAGCCAGTCATAACAAAAATAAATAATTTTCATGGAATAGATTAGGATTTCTGACCACTATTGAACCAATATTTCATCATGCGCGTGGATTTTAAAATAATAATACTCTTCCAGTCTTCAGAATATTAAAAATGTCATTAAATTTGATAATTAGCTTCCTAACATCTATGACTCATGTGGGCCACATGTGATGCTGGATGTGATGTTAAACTTATATTTAAATTAAATAACGTATAAATTTAATATGAGCTTCACAGTCAGACATTAATTAAATATGTATTCTTTTTAAATTATTTTTTCCCAAAGAAACAACCTCCTACCTGGTCGGAATTTTCGTTAAATCTTCCCGGCTCCTCTGCACAATACCTGGATGTTGCCGTCGGAAACCACAGGGCACTTCGTGAGATAATTACATCGCCCAACGGGTTCCGAAATGATTGGGTAAAGCAGCAGCCCACCCTCCGCACATAACGAAGAGCCCGATCGTTAATGCCGCGAGCCCGGTCACCTCGATGGAACAGCTAATACCATCCCGACCTGGGGCCGGCTACGATAAACAACCCACGGACCGATCGGGCGAAAGAAAGGACGTGGCCCCCACGAGGGCCCGGGCAGAACACGGTTCGCCGGTAGACTGACAGAGAGACGTGAGGGGCACGCAGTAATAAGTTATTCCGTCTTAGATGCGATATATGTGGTGACCAAGAAACATGATGGAAAATAAAGGTGTCAAAACAATGCCTGTCTCGTCATACAAAAACATGCAGCGGGCCCGCGGCATGTTCACAGGGGTAACGTACAATAATGTCATATTTAAAAGGAAAAAACCATTAAAGATTGCCGTAGCCGGAAGATTCGGACCGAAGGCTCAAAAGAAAAATTATTAAATAAATAAATAAAATCTTCACAAGTAACCAACAAAACTCTGGCCACAAGGTCGTAAGAAAATTCGTACTCGAGACAGAGACGAAAGTTGATGGAGATTCCCAAAAATTGATGGAAGCCCACACTGACGTGACAGGGAAACTCACAAACATATATACGTATGCATCCTTGGTATATTTATACACTACGGTTTTTAAATTCTAGTTGCAAGGTCGTTCGGAACCGTGCGTTATTGGGCATGGGGTAGCTGGATCAAAGTTGAATGGTAGGGTTTGTTTGTTTTTTAAAATAAGGTTGTAAAATTATTATAATTTAGGTGTTTATGGGTAATAAGGAAAGCTATAAATAGTTGGTGAATGTAGACATCACTTAAAATGTTTTGTTAATGGTTAAAAAATATATATACATTCATTCTTTTCAAAAATGTTTTTGAATTTTGAGTTGTTAATTTGTTTTTTAATTGGAAAACAAGATAGGTTCTTAACTAATAAGAATTAGTTTTATGTCTGACTCCAAAACAAAAAAAAAAGGTGGATAGAGGGTTATATTTTAGTGTAAATTTTGATTATTGGTTTTTTTTTAAAGCACTAAAAATCTTATAATATTTAAGGTTATTGATCTAGTCTCTATTAATATAATCTTAAAGATTCATTATTGTTTGTAGAAAAAAAATGTTTATTTAAAATAGTTCATTGGTGGTTTTTAAAGGCAGAGACTTTTATTCTTGTTAGATGTCTCTAGGTATTGGACCATTACCATATTTTCTTATTTCCAAAGAAAACCAACTCTTAACCAATCAAACCTAGTTTGAAATCATACCCCACTACCAAATAACACAATATGGCTTATGATCATAAGAAATCATATACTTACAAGTAGCATCTAACTTTAACTCCTTAACCATATACTATTCTATTATTATAACTCTTCTATAATTAAAAATTAAAATAAATTAATCTTTAAAAAAATCAAAATTTTCAATTATATATATATATACCAATCATAAAAAAATTATTACTTGTATAAACTTTAAATATTTTTAAAATCTCCTCATCATATATGTTTTAGGATTAACATCTTTAATAATTACATATTACACATGTTTAAAATATTTTTGATGTGTTTCAAGTCTTAAACTATAAATAAGAAAATACAACACCATCAATTTAATATTAAAAAAATATTAACACAATTTATAAATACAAATTTAATATCAATATAAAATTTATAAAATAAAGCTTATAAAATGAAATATAAAACATATTAAAATGTTTAGATTATAAATAAATACAAATTACACTACATTAATTAACATAAAAAAATTCAATAAAATTCAATACATGTTCATTGTTAATATCCAATCAAAATATTTCATATACTATTAAACACAAAAAAAAAATTCAATAAAATTCAATACATGTTCATTGTTAATATCCAATCAAAATATTTCATATACTATTAAACATAGGACACGTTAAGTAGTTAGATTAATAAAATGAATAATTATTAATTTTTTCAAATAACAACTCATTAATAATAGGTTTTCTCTAAGACAACTATAACATTTACATTTAGGGGCTTTCCTTTTAAATTAGCCTTGGGCCTTTTCGAATGGCCATGTAGCCATGCCAACTAGACTACCAAATAAGATTTTAAAGAAATGTATGTTCTATTTAATATTTTAAAAAGTTCACAATTTCCATTTTATTTTAAAATTGCGAGGGTGTTTTTGAAGAGAAGAAGCAACGGAGTAGTGAATTGTTTTGGCAGTGCATTTCAAGTAGGATTTTATTATACATGAATGTTGATTTTTTTATATAAGATGATATATAATGGATATGTTATTATAATGATGAGTGTTTTATATATATAGAACATCTTCTACATAAACATAATTTTTCACTTTTTATTTTTCATATTAGGGCAGGGTCATAATTACAAAATTCAACATTCTTTCTTAATTAGGAAGGTATTCATAATCATCTCCAATATATGGAGCAACCTTCCATATGATATGGGAGAATGTCTTCGTTGTTGTTCAAACATCAACACTCACTCTCAATGAGGTAGACATTCTTCATCATGACATACTTGTCTCTGAAGTATACAAACTTAAGCCCTAAACTCGACACATATTTGTTGGTCTTGGGAGATGTCTGTCTCCCACCTGAGCCGAGGAGAAACTCCTTCTGTAGTTCTCCCTCTGAGCCAATTGACTCTCGGTCGGGCTCACTTTCTGAGTCATGTCGCGATAACATCTAGCATTTTGAGGTCTTTATTATTCCTTGTCAAATCACCCGCGACTAGGACAAATACCACACTAGTTTCATTCTGCGGGTACCCGGTGAGTGAATGTCATTGTCTTAGCGACATGTGGAAAGCACCTCAAACGCTTAATATTCCCTCGTCATGATGAAGGAAGGACTATGCATGGGCCCAGTTACCACAAGTACACCTTTGTGATAAATGTATCATATCTCCCTTGGTTTGCAACCCAATCTGGAGAAAGCCTGCCCAATGCTTATTCGATACATTCACCATAAGTACACCTCTGTGGGTGAATGTTTGCCTGATGTTTCCACACACTAGATGAACACTAGCACATCAAATCTTTTGTTCTTTGAAGACTACGCTTGGGCCATTCACCACTAGTCAAATCCACCATGACCAATCTGGGAGAATGTCTACACGATGCTAAAACATCAACATCAACATCATCAAGCTACGCCTGGCAGGTGGGTGCCGACACATGGCATCATATAACATCGCAATATAGCCACACTCTAGCGAGTAATTTGGGTATGATCTTTATGCAGAGTGTTATTACCTCAAAGGTGTTCTTGGGCTGCAAGAACCATTTGTATCGGTCATTAAGCGTGACACAAAGAGAATGTTAGATCCTGTGTCTCCACTCGGTCACTACTATGAACTTAGGAGGAAGGACCTTCTTTAGAACGGGTCACTGTGAGCCGAGGAAGGATTAACACCTTGTACCATTCTCCCCACTCAGGTCCTACTGTGAACTCAAGGAGAATGTCCATCCTAGACCACTCTCTCAACTGTATCATCTCTAAGCTATACTAGCATGATCTTGAATGCATCATATATAAGTTGTCTTGGCATGATGTGGGTATCATCTACATCATCTCTAAGTTGTATAGCATGATATACGCATGTCATATCTAGGATGTACTATCATGATGTAGATCAATGCCTCTACATTATCTCCAAGTTGTACTAGCATGATTCTTTTGCATCATATCTAAGTTTTACTCGCATGATGTATATCAATGACTCACTGTGTCATATCTAAGTTTTATGATCATCTCTAAGATGTACTGGAGTGACATATTTATCATGATGCCAATGCATCATATCTAAGTTATTACTAACATGATATGAGTCATGGCAATGCATCATCTCTAAGTTGTACTTCGCATGATGCTAATGCATCATATCTAAGATATTACTAGCATGATGCTAATGCATCATATCTAAGTTATACTAGCATTATCATATCTATCATGATGTGGCTCACCAACATTGTTTCTAAGTTGTACTAGCATGATGCAAAGCATCATATCTAGTACGTATTTGCATGATACAAATCCAACACTCCCCTCTCAACAAAGGGAGCAATCTCCACAAGTTCCAACTTGTCCATGAAGTATACAAAAATTCCCTTTGGATAGGGGCTTCGTTAGAATATCCACTATTTTCTCATTGGTGGAGATATCGCAGAGCTTTACTTCTCCCTTCTAGAATCGATCACAAATGTAATAATACTTTATCTCAATGTGCTTGACTTGTCATGGAACAATGGGTTCTTTAAAAGATTCACACAACTTTGTTTGTCCGCAGAATATCGCGGTTGAATCCAACACTTGATAAAATAGTCTAGAAATCAACTTAAGGAACCATACTACTTCTATACAAAGCATCACATCTTTATTAATGTATGCCTCGTAGTGTGAGAGTGCCACATACTTCTTTTCATGCTAATCCAAGAAGATATCATGAATTTGACCCAAATTGAAAATCGGTACCCGGTACTCTTCCCCGTCGCACTCCCTACCTAGTTGGAATCTGTATATCCCTGCAATTGGCCATCACTTTTTTAGGCATATCTCAAACCATAATTAGTGTCCCATAAATATCTCAAGATATGTTTTGCGACTATCAGCAGCTCATGTCACCGGTTCCACTTGGGTGGCTTAACATGTTCACAAGCAAAATAAATATACGGTAGTATTAACCAAATAAAATAGGTGGAAACAATCAGCTGTTAGGTACATGGAGGGGATCTACTGAGTCGAGTCAAAGTCTCTCAACTTCTTTAGGTTTGTCACCATGGGGTGGGACTGTCGATATGTCAGTTGATGCTCAATCAGAATGTCAAGTCTCATCTCAGTGTCAGTTAGTTATCCATCATCAGCATATCAATGGCCTCATCTATCAATCATCCTTCTCACATCTTGAACAAGCCCTAGATCCATCTGGGAAACCCTACCATGATCATCTCAACAACAAGTATCCCATCTATTACAACAACTGAGCCCCAAAACCTCTAGTATGACCATTGATGATTGATGAAAAGACTCAATTTTCCAATTGAAAGGCATATGCCTGCCACCAAAAGTACCCAGCTCTGCGCATCACCACAAGCCGTCAAGTCCAAATGTAAACCAAAAGTACCCAGCTCTGCGCATCACCACAAGCCGTCAAGTCCAAATGTAAACATGGGCAAGAGACCACAATTCCATCCACTCATTGCAAGCATATTATGAACTCCACAAACTCAAATTCCAGAGGTCCTAAACCACAACGTGTCAACAGATACATGGGAATAAATGAAGGTTTGGTTCGTACTATATATCTATTCCCGAAAATGCAACAACAACCAACCCACTACAGATAATATTAGGTTCAATAGTCAAGGCTACAAGCCATGCTCAAAACGGTTGGGTTGCATAGATACCCACACTCCATGCCAGTGCATTCTGACTATTCACCCAGCATACACACACAAGTTCCTAATGTGTATTGAAAAAAATAATCGAACAGGGGGACCATTTACTTGCACTCCTTCTATAGTTGGAAGGTTTTCAATTTCCTCGAGCATTCCTACCAGAAAATAGAGCTCAATCGAGAGTAGGGTTGCGAGATTATTGAGTGGAGATTCCAACGACATTGGCTATGACCTTCACGATATTTGAATGGTGCCTGCTTGTGATACATAATCGACCAGGGATCTTGTCCCACCAAAACCTTACAACGCCATTTCGCTGCAGTCCTCTTTTCCTCATGAAATCGATACAAGTAGTGGTGAGTGTGTAAGAGTCGCCAATTTTGACGGAGGTTCTTCACCTAAGGAGGGAGAAACTATGATACACTCAATGCTCAAGGTCATGCAAGCAGAGCTCCAACCTGGACTCGTTCATCACAATTGCGTTTTGCTCAGGTCTGAGGTGTGGTATAATATAATCCTCAATGGATGCCTTGAGAAGCATAAGCTTGCACTGATGTAGATTGACATCGGTCTTCGTTAATTGCCTTTCAAATAATAGCTTCAAATCTGTACTCCATTGGTGCATATCCATCAATGTATGTGCAACTTCAAGGATATAAAAATCTAATGTTTGTCCCTCAGTATTGAACTCCATCACGCAAAGATCTTGCTTGAAATGAGAATATTAGCAACTCCAAACAAAATGCAAGTTACCTCTCTTTCATGGCCTCTCCGTGAAGGAGTCAAGCCCAATCCTACTCTGATACCATGTTGATTTTTATATAATATGATATACAATCAATGCATTATTACAATGATGAGTGTTTCATATATATAGAACATATGGTGACCATCCATGAAAGGATGTATCCCTTGGATAATAAATAACTACTTATTTATATATATATATTCACTAAACTTCCACATAAACACAACTTTTCACTTTTTATTTTTCACATTATGAAGACCAACCATAGTTACAAATTCAACAATTTATCGATTTTCTATTTATACATTTTTTAAATTCTAAAAATTAAGAAAGAAAATAAAAAAAAATTATTCATATTCAATTGCACTCTATAAATTATATTATCATGGAGCCTACACATAAACATAACTCAAACTCACCATCACCAGCTAAAGGAATTCCAAACCCTAACCCCCAACCATCAGGGGGGTATGTAAACACTGAGCCCCCAACCACCAGGGGGAGATGTAAACACCGACATAGACAATGGGATTGAATTACTGAGAAACCTCATTAGCTCTTTTAGAAACACTAGAGAGCCATCACACCTTTCTCTCACTAGATCACTTGAGACCAATGTATCTTCTATTACTAATTCCCAAGGGAAATTATTTGATATTTCTAAATATGGGGCCATGAAGGTTGATTACTATAGGACATGGTTAGATAGGAATGGGGTGAGAGATTTGCAAATTTCAAAAGAAAAACTAACGACCTTGTTTATTGACCCTAGAATTGGCCATCACTCTCCTATGATAAAAATACATATTTGCATGGACTGGTACACATACTGACCATTTCTAGACCAATGGATGAATATGTGGTTTATGTTTTTTGACAAACTTGTAAGAGGTACTGTTGTATTTTCTCATAAAATTGTTGGTAGAATTTTCTTTAGGTTTCCATGTCAACTACTTTGACATTGGTCAATTCAAAGGGGTAGGTCATCGATTTGCCTAAGATCGAAAAGATGCCCGACGTGAACCATTGAGAGGGATGCATTGTCCTATGCAACACCTAACCACCCTGCTCAATATCTTAGTATTTTAGACAACATTCATGAGTGCCAAATTTTGATTGCCACATTGACCTATAATATACTTTAGCATTCACTTTCATCGCTTTATCCTACTAGGAGGAATCTTTAGACAATTTGCAACTTGATAATGGAGGGCCAATGGTTGGGTCATGTAGTCGAGTCTAATCAGGTGAGGTCGTTTGGATAGACTAATCATTCTGATCGTAGTTGATGAGATCCTCATCCATGCTTGAGTTATAGATGAACTTTTTAATAGCTGGTGGTGAGTGTGTAATTACAAATGTCAAGTATTCTATATAGTTGATTGTGAATTTTTTGTATATATCTAGTTATTCATCATATGCAGTTGTTATGATCTCACACCCCTACATCGCCTCAAGTTGCATCAATCACTTTCATCATTGATGTAGTAGTCGCAACAACTTGTTCGATGAGGATACCTCATACATTATAGGTATTTTGGAACTATAATTTTTTTTTAAAGTTTAGTATTTTAGTCTTTTTCCTTTTTGTTGTTTTAATAATACTAACTTTGATAACAATGTTAACCTTTTCAATTAGATATGGATTAATTTTGATGACATTATACTTTTTACACAACCTACAATGGCCCTAAGCAAATGCCATCCTAATACTTTGACAAGTGAACCACTCTTGACCCTTACTAATAATAGTGGCCCCTTTAATGGATGTAGTCCATATAATAACATCTCTAGTTTTGTTTTGATAGTGGTAGCAATGGCCACCCTTCCTTTTTGCATTAGTTAAACATCGATATGTGTTGGAATGTATGGACATTTTTTTTTTCTTTATTATGTCATCATTAGAAAGGTGACAACCTATGATAAAGCAAAAAACAACCTTCAACCCTACATTATTAGTAACTAAATATAGAACTTGTCTCGACTCTTTACTCTTCGATGCACTAAACACCATAGGTTTAAATTGATTGAGTTCTGTGTTGACTTACACCATAGGAATATCATTGGCTTGTTGACAAACAATACATGCTTCATATTTATCTATATGTGAAAGGGACTATGGTCTTCGATAGCCATCCTAATAAGACTTTGAGCTTCCATAATATGCCTAATTGTATCCTTCAACATAACTAAGATATAAAGGTATAGTTGGTGAGTTAGGCATGACTCCTTTGAATAACATCCATTGTTCACATTGCTACTCTTCATAATTAAAATCACTTCGGGTATTTGATATTGAAATGCATCTACTTGCATTAAAGTAGCCTAATTACATAGGTTGTTCCACTCTCTCATCAAGTGTTTATAATATTCAATCAATTCAACCTTTCATCAATTTGCTATAAGAGGTTCTCCATCATCATAATCTCAACATCCTCTTCAACTACCTAGTCTCCCACTTCCATCATTCTAATTAAACCCTCTATCACATCCTAATTATCAACCAATCTTCAATATGAAACCATGTCCAACACTTGCCACATATGTCTAATTTTCAACCAATCTTCAATATGAAACCATGTCCAATACTTACCACATACCTTACCAATATTGTATCTACACTACTAGAAGTGCAACATCAAATATCTTGATAACTCATGCATAAGAAGAGTTAGTTGGTCCTTAAAATAGCTGAATATTGTGATCTCATCGAGTAATATAAGGCCTCTTACACACATATCATAAAAATGTAGTTGAGCATCTTTAACTTCTTACATGCTTTATATTATATTGTTTTATTCTAATCACATCAAATATATTGGGTTGATCTCTTTACTAACATTCCATTAAGTCTTAACCATTGAGAAAACATCCCATGAGATTTCAACCTTATCACATAACATTCATTATTGATGGCCGCTAGGTAATCATTCTATATCAAGACCACTATGTATATCTTCCCTACATAGAACCTTCGTTGGGCATCGGGCATGACCCACAAGTTTTCTTAGCCTCATTAAGCTTATGTGATGCCAAATTTTAACCTCTAACAAGAACATAATATAGAATTCATACGAAAATATAAAATATTAGTGGAAATAACATTGCATATTATGAATTCTTTCATTACCCATTAAACTTAATGCATTAGAAAAATAGAAATGCATTCCACAAGGAGGCAACCATGAATACTTATATGCAATTAAAGTGATGTCCACCAAATTGGTATTTGAGAAGTGATTTTCCACGATACCGCTAGGGTGAAGGATTCTCCTTCAGGGAACCAATAATTAACTAAGGAGGCTCAATTGTGCCCTTACCCATACTACCTGATTACCCAGGTACTGGAGAGTGGTCTCCCCGAGTGTTGTTCTTGGTGTACTATAACAACAAGATGACCAAATATCTTATCTAAGGCTAGTTTCAAGTACACCTACGAGACTTCCTATATACCCTGAGGTACGTGGAAGTGAGATTCTATGTATAGGTACTGTCTATTACGATGCTACTAGAAGGGGTACCAACATGGGTTATAAGGGTTTCCAACAAGTGAAACAATGTGTTTCTAGTAACCACATGAAACCATGTGTATTTCATGAGTGTATTATCCCCAATCCACAGTTTTACCCACTTAAAAATAGATCTTGCGTTATTGAAAGACGCCATAACATGTCTCTATTTTTTTTAAATAAGCTTTCTAACCACAGAAAAAGCTCCTAAAATCACTAGAAAGTAATTTGTGCAGAAACCCTAACTTCCATAAGAAATATGTAATAGAATATAATGACTCAAAATTTGAAAAATTTTCCACATGTACTTCACCATGTTAACTGAGGATTCTAAAAATTTCAGAGTCTAAAACTTCACTAAGAAAAATTATAGTGAAAATGTCAAGATAACTGATTTCAGGATTGTATTCCATGGACTATATCTATGAAAGAGTAGTGAAATAGAAAATGATTTTTTTACCACCTATACTATGACATGTATCCTCAGTCTCCACAAAATTTCATTTTTTCTAAAACCTCCTAGAAAAAAAAAATTATAGCAAAAATCCCAAGATGACTCATTCAAAAATGAATTCGGGATGAGTAAAAAACCCTATCTTCCATAGGATATATCTCCTAAATTATAATGACCCAAAACCTAAATTTTTTACCACATGTACTTTGATATGTCTCATAAGTAACCTCCAAATGTTTCTATCTGAAGCATTAAGAAAAACATTATAGTCAAAATTCTAAGATGACTTGTTTGAAGCAAAACAATTCCAGGATCAATGCTTTTGATGCCAAATGTTATGATCCAATGCCTTAAAAATGATAAAAAGTCAATGAATACAATCCACTTCGAGGGGAAAACCTCCTTTTACAATATATCCAATTCATAAGACAAGATGAGATGATATAAGTTGATCCTAAGACTAGGTCTCCTTGGTATATATATAAGAGACAAGGGGTACAATTATAATGAAAGGGTGCAATGAAGGGTTCTAGCATACATACACATATAACACTACAAATGTGATAATTAAATATCTACGACTCAACAAGGGGATTTATACATAACATGGGGCTTTGTCTAAGGATTAACAAATGTTTCTTCCACCTTAGGACAAGTGGGGACACCCCAAAGTAGTCCCCTCAAAGTTCAAGAAGACAACTCCTAAAAATATAATAAAATTCAAGTCATTGGACAAAGGGCTAGAACTAGATCCCACATGGTAAATAAACTAGCCATTATTCATCAAACCCTTGCCACAAAAAATGTGGAATACGTTCCTTCTAGCCTACCATAGGATTTGAAGAATCTCATGAGATGGCTCACATAGTGAACGACGAGGTTAACACCCAAGAAACCATGGTTCAACTACATGAAACAAGGGTAGAGGCTCTTAAATGGAAAAAAATTATATAAGATAATAGGCAATTAGAAGTTACAAATATATAAATTTCCCTACTTCAGTATGAGCAACAAATTGTATATTTGCAAGAGAAACTTCAAATCCTAAGAATGCAACATTTGGCTGACATAAAATAACTTAATAGTGAAATTGAGGTTTTAAGGAGAGAGTTGGAAAGATAAATGACATAGGTTGGAAATAGATATGAGATAATTGAAGTGTCAGAAACATTTGTCCAAAACATTGTTGAGGCTACAAAGGAAATTCTTTTTTGGAGACCTCCAACTAGAACCTATACATTGTACCAAAAGGAACAATGGCATAGGTTCCAATTGGGAAAAATTTCCAATGACCTCCCTTATCAAATGTACACCCAAAGAGACTTCATAGAAGCCTATAAATAGTGTAATGAAGGGGAGAAGACCAACTGTGTGAATTCTCCCTCCATAATTTGTCATGCCTTTCCCATATAGATGGTTCCCCAATCCTTATGTGGGGGATGTCCAACTTAGAGCATTCAACTCCTAGTTTCAGAATGAACAAAGAAGGGTTTCAAAGGAAAATAAAAATACAAATAAAGAACACAATATCACTCTTTAGGTAAGGGATAAAGAAAAAAAACCCAAGAGGTACTAAGGAACCATGCAAATATGTATATTTGGTTCCAACACTTGAGGAGAAGCAAAATGGGGTAGTTGACCAATATGAAGCCATGATAAAGGGTTCAAGGGATAAGGTGGTACAACTCTACCAAAATAGATGATGGAAATTTAACTACCACCTACCTCAAAGGGTAGAAGATCACTTACCATCAAACTTAAAATCACCTTCTTTAGAGCACAACTACGTGCAAAAATCCATAAAAGGATAAAGCTCAATTGGGTTGGACTAAGGTTCAAGTATCCACTCAATTATCTACCCTATTCCTTCTAAGTAGTCCATAATAAAGGTTGATGAAGAAGAAGAGAGAGAAATATGGAGTGAGATTCACCAAAGAGTAGGATACCATAGAAAAAACTCCATCACTAAAATTGTATCCTATGATTCGAGGAAGACAACACACAAAGAGTAGCATTTAGATCAAGAGGATTGAACATGACAAAGATCAATTCTTGAGGATTATTTTGTTGCATATGGGCATGCAAAAAATTCATCTAGGTGGTAATGATGGGCCTCCAAATTGTTTATTTTATGGCCCATCCTATATCTACATTTGATACATTTTTTGTCGTAAGCCAAGATCTCCATGAGAAACATTTATGTTTTTCAATGAATACCATAGACGTTATAACATGTGCTTATCTAATTATATCTAATTTTGTTAAATTTCAAGTATGAATGTGATGTGCTTGATCTTAACTTAATTTTGATGATTTTTTCATATGTTGCATGTGGGAACTAATGTGGTCTACAAAGGATAACAATGCAAGAATTCGTTCTACAAAGACAAGGATGATCTCCCTAATTTATGTTAGATTAGGAAAATATGCAAAAACATATAACAAATAATATAATTGGTCTAATATCCTATACAAAGCATCAAATAAATCAACAAATCAAAGAATGGAAGAAATAAAAGAGACAAGGTTTATGTGGTAAACCCCAATGTGGGGAAACATCCACTAAAGATAATCTTCTATTCTTTATGTAAACTCTCCAATATTACAATGCAATAGCATCCCCACATATGCATTACCTCAAATTACATTTGCACACCTAGAGGGTCTCCTTCACCTTGATTATATATGAGATAGTGAAAGGAGAACAATTCCCATGATGCATGTGGGATAAACCCTTTTTACAAGATAGATAGTTATTGTAGAATAACTTTACAAAATGCTATCACTACAAGGATACCACCTTGTAGCAAAGGTTTTTACGAAACCTCCCTAAAAAAATTATCATTTCTTTGTTTATATTTGAGGTTGCTAGCAGAGGCGGGAAACTGGAGGTTTTTGCGGAGGTTTCTTTTACCAGTTTGCCTATAAGAAACATACACCCCGATGTGCATATAAACATGACGCCTTGATTCTTAAATGTTTAGAAGCATCTTCATATGTTATAATAAAAAAACATGTACCAAATAAAGCACCCCGACGTTGTTGAACATTACGACCTGATGCGTATCCTTGTCATTAGGCGCATTAAGGTAGGGTAAATAAAAAATATTACCAAACCAATTTTCATTATTACACTTCATCTTGTGCCTCCAAAATCTCAAGCAAGCACTAATGCTCATTCTCCTTCCAAGGATGCCTTGTTTGAGGTGCTATACAATGACTTCGATAGCTCCACTAGTAGATTCCACACATTTCCAAATTTTGGAAATTACCACGAATTTTCATTTATTCTCAACATTGGAACCATGCCTCCTCGAGACATAAGAGTCCAGGTAAATTGTTTGTGACCTTCCTATTTGCATTTTCATCTGATTAAAATTTGAATTTGGCTTGAAATTTGGTTATTTTTTTATTTTTTTCCAATTCCGCACAGTGTGCCTGAACGCTTAGGCTCACCCTGAAGCAGTGCATAAATGTATAGTAAGCATTTACATCGGTGCATGGACTCTAAAAATATGTACCAGTGTCGTTCAAATAAATTCATCGTGATTAATTTAAAAAAATAAACATTGTGGTGCGACTTTTGTGACACCCCATTACCGATGCATTACAAAAGACAATGCATCATTAAACAACATGCTAGTGATTTGGGAACATAGGAGCACCGATGCATTCGATTCAACAAATATCACCACTCAGTTTTCATCTCATAAAATTTATCGTAGTATTGCATCCATGTTAACCAAATGCACCGATGTTAAAAGAATCACGCCAGAAAAAATAATGAACGTCTTGGCATAACATGACATCTTGTTGGACACCCCATTATCGGTGCTCTATACAACACAACACACTACTAAACAAAACATCGATGCTCCAATAACACAGTAGCATTGTCGCATTCATATTAACACATCACATCGTCTGATTTGCAATAAAACAATTTAACCTAGTAGTGCCCCTAGGTCCAACAAATGTACCGGTGCTATAAAGAGCATGACACCGAGCCAAATATTTCACGATCTAGTAGAGAAATACGTCTTACAGGATGAATCGCTAAAATACATGGCAATGTGATAATAAATATGGAACACCGATGCATAAAATCTAACAGTATGCATCGATGTCGTTCAATGAAAATCACCGCGATAAATTTTAAAAAATAAACATCACAGTGTGTCTTTTGTGATGCCCCATCACTGATGCATTATAAAAAACAACACTCTACTAAACAACATGTTGGTGCTCTATGAACATGGGAGCATCGGTTCGTTCAATTTAACAAAGCCAACCGCTAAGTTTACATGCCATAAAATTTAGTATAGCGGTGCATCCAAGTTAACCAAATTCATTGGTGCAGTTAAAAGAATCGAACTGGGAAAAATATTAAAAAACTTGGCATACTAGGGAATCTCGTTGGATGCCCCCTTATCGACGCTCTATATAATACAAAGCACCGCTAAACAAAATGGTGGTGCTTCAATAACATGGTAGCATTGATGCGTTCATATTAACACATCACACCTCTTAATTTGCAATAAAACAATTTAACTTAGCAGTGCCCTTAGTTCCAACAAACACCCTGGTGCTACAAAGACCACGACACTAGGATGAATATTTCATAATCTAGCAGAGTGGTGCATCTTATGGGATGCACCACTAAAATATGTGTCAGTGTGACAAAAAATGTGGACCAACGGTGTAGGATTGTAACAACACCGCCATGCAGTGCTATTTTTCTGATATAGAGCACCAATGGCAGGGTGTAGTGATTGTTTTAGGTGCACCGATTACTTTTCTACATTTTTTTGCAAACATAAATTAATTTTATTTTTTGTTAAATATAAGTTATTTATATATGTGTGTGTTTTATAATTTCAATTCATTTTATCTATATATATGTACCTAAAAATATTTGTGTGTGAATAAGAGACAATGATGGCAAGAGGAGGAGGATCAACAAGAGGAGGAGGAGCAACAACGAGTTGAAACATACAACTTTGTATTTGAGTGGGAGGCCTGAGAGAGGGACAACGAGTTGTTCATTTTCCCTATTAGACCATATACACATGCCCTTTTAAGGGGTGTTGGCATCCTCAAGTTTTATGAAAAGGGTACATCCCTCAGGGGGAACTCTCCATTGTTACAGTAGTTGATTCATTGTTGGGTTACTAAACTAGAGAAGTTATAATGGAGGAGCTCATTCTATTTACTAAGCATACTATCTATATTCTATACTATTAATCTAATAATACTTGATAAATTAGAAATCTACATCTATTTCTATAACAAGGGTTCATTCTTTTTCTATAAGAAGGGTTTCTATAAGTCCTATATATAAAACCTATCTATGGATCATGGTTGACAGGCATTTATGGTCGGTCTTGATTTGTGGTATCAAACCATGGAGAATGATGTTTATTTCATCACTGGTTTATGCGGGGGGTTGGCTCTAGTTCCCTGATCTACTGCCTAGTGTTGTAGGAGAGATGTTGAAATTAAGTTCCACATGTCACATCGTACAGTTGATTGAGCAGGTAACAAGGCAACCATATAGGAATAAGTGGACAAGTTATATTTTGACACATGGCATACAAAGCACAAGTGGACCAATGAGAGACTACCATGTGGTAGTCTCCCATTGGCCTTCTCTGGTCATGGTTTATCAAAATTTTGGAAGTCGGCCAAAGTTGAAGCTACAAACTCACATCTATAATTCTAACGACTTACCATTAAACCACAACTGTGTCACTTAACCACTAATGGCACAAATTGTGTTTAAGTTTGTTTAAAGGTATATTTGGTGGGAAAAGGGTCGAGGGATAATCCCCCATCCCCAGTTTTATATGCTAACTAATATAACCATGACCCAATGGTTGCATGGGGAGTTAATAACCATATGCCAACAAACCATTAAACAATACACTATATATATCGTATAGTTACCAAAAAAAACACCAATTGGGGAGAGGTCCACAAGGTTGAACCCGTGACCTCCTCCCAACTGTACTAATGCCTCCATCGTTGTGATATGGGTGCCACTTATTATGATATGCGAACAACAATACATTTAACTTGATTCCAACATTAGCATAAAGTTCGGGCCACAGTCTGGCTGACCTAGCCTATTTAATGGGCACAGATTCCAAAGCTTGATACACATCCCGAGGTTGGATGCACATCTCGAGGAAAGTGCAAACAATGTATGGGGTACAAATGCATCGAGGTGCATGCCAGAGAAATCCAAGTTTTGGTGTTGTCTAAATTTTTGTTCTATGGAGTACCATGTCCAAACATAAGCATGTTTATACTCATTTTTCTCGTTTTCTCAAGAGGAGCACGATGGTGATGTTATTTTTGTGCTAAGACATTGTCTATGAAAGTCTTAGTCCATATTTCCATTAATGAGCACCATAGTGCATTGTTTGGCATGTAAAGAGGGTGAGTATGTTGATGATGGACACACCACACAAGATTGTGGAGTGGAGGTCGAGTTCAACAAATCTAGTCTTGCTAGCCACTGTGATCAAAACCTGATAGAGAGAAAGTTAGGTTACATTGGAAATATACAAGAGATCATGCAAGTGAACTTTTCATATTTTAATTGTGATATTTTTAGTTGCAAGTGGTGAGATACCTTCGATTAGAGAAATGTAGATGAATATCGTGATAGTGGGTTAATATGCATTAACTCTAAAAAATGTGGGTTGAAACTAAGGAGCCTTATGTTTTTCCAAAATACTGCAACCAAGTGTTTTTTTACCCATATGTGTTGGATGGGGATTGGTGGTTCGTACTGAGACATGATCCGAGATCTAAACATCATTTTTAGAACAATAATTTATAATGCCAAGTGAGGAAGATAATGAGGGTGATGACAACGAACACTTATATATAAATGCTTTGTTTTGACATTTATATTATGGATGTGTCATTTTATTATGGGTATCTATAATGGCCAATTATGCTTTCTCTCTTCATTTTATAATGTTGGATATGAAAAGTTAGCAACTATTTACAACCACCATATTGAAAATACATTAAATAGTACAAGCATAAGATGTGGTTTAATTTTTATTTCCATATATATTGTTTATTATAGAAAATTTATGTTGTATTGTATTAACATATGTTTATGTTAACCTTTGAATTACTAAGCATTAATTGAGATATCACAAAGTTGGTGACGTATTCATATAATACAATAGTACAATTTTATTTTAAAGTATATTTTATTTTAAAAAATGATGATATTAAAAAATCAAACCTCAATTTTTTTTATTATTAATATTTGAAAATTGAAAATTCAAATAATATATACTTACTTTTATGGAACTTCTAAGGACAATACCAAGAAAATAACTTCTTGCAACATCTATGAGTTCTGGAACCACACTTGTGGTGTTGGAATTCCCAACCTTAACTAGTGCAACTATCATGTCCTTCACTCATTCCACTCCATCCTTTAGTTTTCTAGACAATAAACTTATATTAATCATTTATCTTACATTCTCCTTGAAATTGTTAGAAGATTGGTTGTTGTCATTGATGTCAACCCTAGTCATGGGGTTTGGACCACAAGATTAATAAAGGTATTTGGACATGAAGGACAATGCACATGCATATACAACACCCATGAATGGATAGTATACATCATGTTGTTTCCG
>SNQJ01S0019252.1:118305-140250 GCA_010110895.2 Picea sitchensis | reverse complement strand
ATATGTATTATTAATATCTCATGTTAGTAAAGGTAATCATAATTCTTTCTTATATTAGTAATGATTAGTGGATGATGAGAAATTAGACATTGATGTTGCTATTCATATATTCATATCCATACCAAAGGATGATAGTCCAAGAAAAAGGCATTAGTAAAGGATTGGGACTATAATGGAAGCCATAATGTAAGGCAAATTGGTAATTGCAATCAAGGTTAAGGGTTTTGGACGACCAAATGGCGGAGGCCTCAACACACCTAGAAGATTTAATGACATCGTACCACCAAGAAAAATCTCTTTATGGTCATTTCAAAGGACATTTATGATGAGGAAGTTGAAGCTAAAACCCTTGAGGTTACTCATCCATCTATTGTGTATCCTATGGATTACTACACCAAACCTTTTGCCTTACCATATTGCTATCAATCAATTTTTTTCTCCATTTCGATTAAAGAACCTCCAACAAAGGTTAGAGTGCACTCTTCATAATCACAAAGACTCTTTCCTACATAAACTAGTCTTGTTACATTCTAAGGCACGGGATCAATTCGAGAGGTCATGTGTAGTGGTTTGAGATATGTACTTCTTTTAGAACTTTTTGAACAAGAAACGTAATAAATAATAGGTAAAGAATACATACCTCCTTTACATGATTTGTATTGTCCTTGGATGACGTAGTGTACTCGAATGAATAGAAAGTGTCTCCAAATTAAGCTTGCCCTTGCCACTTGCGCCCACTTGCCCTTCTCTTCTGACCTTATATATACAATATTTGAACATTTCAATACATTCATCAATCTTCTAGTTGATCATCTTCGTCGAACTAAACATCCATATCATCTGGTTCATATAAGGTGTTGTAAGGATTGACCGTATCAACCTCATCATCAATGTACTCATTTCCAAGCAATATATCTTCATCATGGATATCATCATCAAGATCTGCATTGCCTCCTACTAGTACATTTGGTTCATCTCCTTTAGGATCTTCATCTGAGACATCTACTACATCGCCTACCTGTTCCTCTGCACCATCTTCTTCTTCAAGATCATTTTCTTCCTCTATAATATTATACTTTACTGGCCTTCCTCTTGGATCATACCTAACAACAAATGACCAACCTGCTTTACCTGGAACCTCTGAGTAGAAGACTTGTTCGCATTGGCTTGGAAGAACATAATGATCTGTTCCTGGCTCAAATGACCTTGTATTAACCATGGTAAATCCGTTATCATGTGAATAACAGTTCTATCATGATCACGTTCATTCATTCGTAGCCTGTACCATTTGACGTCAAACAAAACTATTTTGAAGGATTTAAAGTCACACTCAAGTATGTCCTCCAAATACCCATAGTATCGATTTTCAGAGACTTCGGGACGTCTGTCACTTCTAGAGGAAACATTAGTGACCTCGAAGACTGCAGTTATCCCACTATCAAAAGTTTTCCTCTTTTCGTCCAACTTTTTGATGCAAAATTTACGACCATTGCACCACATAGCCTTGTGATGTTTCAACTGCAATATGCCAGACACATAAAACATATTTCAAATAACTTGTAATGTATGGATGGTAAAAACACATCGACACTAACATTAATAATTTATGAAATAACATAATGAAATTATATTGGATGAATAACATGCTTGCCTGTTTATCTTTCAAACCATGTGCTAAATCAATTTCCTACTGCATAAGATTGGTATCTCCATTACGATGAGCTTCTATAACCAATGTAGACAACCCTTCCCATGATAACCTACCTTCACGTTGTATGCATCTATCAATCCATACCTTCATCCAGTCAATATTGTTTTCAATGTATATATGTAGTGCATCCCACTCTCAACCAACTGTATTAGAAAATCATAATTCACCAATATATGTTAGTTAGCAAGGTATACAATATTAATAATTGATGAAATCATAAAAATTAAATAAGTACGATACACATAAAAAGGAAAATTCAAATATATTATAAACCTAATTACCTTTCACTTTCGTCATTCTACCTTTCCCTAATAGGTGCTCCCCTTCAAAGTTTTTAATGGATTTCACATCCCAAATGCAATCCACATTCATATTTGCGGCTAATTTAGGAAGATATTGACTAATATACACCATCGATTAATATAGCATATATCCCTCCACCATATAACCCTCGGGGTGTGCTCTTTGTCTAACCAAATCCTTTAATGATTTCAGGTGCCTCTCCACCATCCACATTGACCTTGTGTGTACTGGTCCACACAATTCAATCTACTCAACTTGGTGTATGAGGTAGTGTTCTTGTGCATTGAAAAATGTTGGAGGTAGATACTTTTTCATTTCACACATTAGCCAAGGAATTTCTCTCTTCCAATACTTTATATCTTCTTGATGGATTTCTTTCAATGACAACCATCTATAGTCGATGTTGCAAGCAAGTACCATGTTTCAACAAAACATATGAATTAATATATTACACTATAAGTAAAACATATGTCATTAAGAACTTGAATAACAAATTGGAAAAAACAATTTGCATATAATTTATTACTTACCTCATGTATTTGCCAAGATCATATATAACTTGTTTGACGTTGTTGTCGAAGTGGTCTGGGAGAGATAGAGGTAGAACATACTGTAACAATCCAAATCGATCGTTATTTGATTCTAAAGTATAATAAAACGAAACTAAAAAGATGTATACCAATATAAATATATATATAGAAAAATAATTACCTTAATGAAGGTATGCCAATCATGTGTTTTTACCCCACCAAATTCACCTTTCTTTGTTAAGATATTATTTATATTTGAAGAAAAACCCGTGGGAAATTTTATTCTCTGAATGACCTCTTTTACATCATTGCTTTGTTTCTCTATTAATAACCAGGGAAGTCTATTTCAATCTCCATCGCTATTTGATTGGATCCCACTTTGCATTGCATGATTGGCTTCCTGAATGTCACTACAAATCTTGATGACTTTTTTTTTATCCCTCCTACCATCTATGATTCGCCATAATGTTTATGTCACATTCTTCCTGATATGCATTGTATCAAACAAATGAGCTATTTCTAGGTCCTAATAGTAGGGAAACCTCATGAATTGAGAGGGATAACTTTTCATTCCTCGTGGGAGCCCATTGTTAATACCTTTACGACATTGATGAAGCATAAAATAAATTCAATAAAATAAAAATTCATGACATTACATATACAATATTACATAAACAAATTGCAATATACCATCTCAACGACTTTTGTTATATTCCAACTTCCATAGGTGAGGTGTCATTCTTCGTGGTTTTAATCCAGTCTCTTCTTTCCCATTGAAAATATATTTTTCAATAGTATGATACCTATGGTTCTTAGAGAGGAAGTGCCTATACGCATCAAAGACCTCCTTTCCTAAACTTTTTGAACGTCGAGATTTGATCTTAGGACCACAAACTGGACATGCAAATCTACCCTTTGTTTGAAGACCTACAAAAGTTTGATTAATAATTATGTCAATTATATGAAGGGGATTATTTAGAAAAACATGTAGCATGGTATCTTCAAATAGTTATATACTATAATTAAAGTGCAATGGATCATTACATACCACAAAAATGTGTTAGTCCTGGGGCATCATGAATTGTCCATACAAGTATTCCACGTAATTGAAATTCCTTCTGCCTTATTGGTTTACAAACGTCATACATAGTGATGTCGACCCATAACTTTAGTAACTCGTTGATGAGAGGCTCGATATATACATTCATATCTTTAACCTGGTACTTACCTAATTGTTTGAAATTACACATAATTACTAACGTGATGTGCATATATAAGTAAATAAATAAATACAAGATATTATGCAACAAGAAATACAATGAAATCTTACATTCGGAAAATTAATGATAACATTACATACCTGGAACAATCATTGTCAACATTATGTGCTCCCTCTTTATTGACATCCAAGGAGGAATGTTATTGTTGATAACAAAAATTGGCCACAGTGAGTAAATAGACCTGAGCTCCCCAAATGGATTAACACCATCAACGACCAATGAAAACCTAACATTACGAGGTTCATCTTTAAAAACTGGCCATTTTTCCTCAATTTCCTTAAATTCATAACCATCTGCAGGCATTCGAAGAACACCATCTCCACTTCTATTACGTGCATGGTAATCCATAAAATATGCTATGCTTTCGCATCGGAACAGTCATTGCAAACATGGAATTATGGGAATATGACGAAGAACCTTACGAGGCACCTTTTTTGTTAGTTGATCGRTTCAATATCTACTGGTCTGACATTGCGGGCATTCTGTTTTCGATGCATGTTKTCCATAGTATATAATATGATCATTGGGACATGCATCTATAGCTTGATACTCCATTCCATTTTCTTTCATAATGGCATTTAAATMTCGATATGTGCGAGGTAAAATATTTGACGATGGTAACATAAATTCACCTAACAATCTACGACATAAAAAATAAGTAAAGAATGTTATAATTTGTAAATATTTAATTCTTATTTCAAACATTAATTAAAACTAAAAAGAAGAAAAAAAAATCAACCTTTATGTATACGTGATGATGAACCATATTACATACCTTAGGATCTGTTTCATACAACTGTTTGACAAACCATTCAAAACCTTTAAGTTCACCAACAATAATGTAGCAGAAAGAATATTTTCTTTTGAACCTTCATAAAGTGGTTTTTCCGCCTTCTCTAGCAGAGGTACATCAAGATCACCAATGTCCTCATCATCATCCTCGTCCAGTCGAGCGAACAAGTCTTGGATCAATTCATTTGTCCCATCCTCTTCAACTATATTGTTATTATTCTCATCTTCTTCCATAGGATCATTAACTTGATCTTCAATATTCAACACTCCAAATTCCTCGGCACCTTGTAGCACAACATCATTTATGCTAGTACATGGTGCGTTCAGACGCTTAGAGGTCGAACCTGACTTTATAATTACAAACAGTCATGAAAAATTATTGTATTGCATAAGAAATATTTAAACAATATAAAATTTTATAAATACAATCAATATAAAGATATAATAATGAATATATAGTTTACCAAGGGACGATATTCATTCGGTCCACCTTCAATGTGCCCATGGGTTCTGCAATGTCCTACAACTGTTTGTATTAAAATTCTTCTGACTTTTGTGCTCCTGCATTTAGCGCAAGGTAAATAACATCTCTTGTCACCTTGTCCATAATATCTCCACATTCTTCACCACAACCAAAATATTGAGACGATTATGTTATAAAGTTCAATGATGATGTGCTAGATTGATTTGATTCTTGAAATGCAATAGACCAAACCATACAATATATTTTACCACATAAGCTTCAAACCTTCACCATAACCAAGTAACATAATCAAACGACATAATAGAACTAGGGAAAGAGATCAAGTCACATATAAGAATGGAAAAATTAGCATGTTCACAGATGACATAAAATCTACATAAACGTATAAGGTTATAAAATATTAAAGGAGACAAAAGAAAACAAATATTTAACTAATCAAAGTCTAAAATCTTCTTGCACGCCTTGAACAATGATCACAAAACTAAGCTCTGTAGATCGAAGATCAGTTTGATCTCTTAATCAACAAGCAAAACTTCACATAAAAATGATTATTAGCAGAGCTATAACACATAAAAGATGTCGCAACTATAACAAATTAGTCAAAATTCAGTTCGAATTAACTAATTTATAGATTCGTCATCGTTGGAATTCCGACGACTATAACCCTAAATTAAACTTGACCATTTTGAAGTCAATGACCGTTATGTTGACCTACAAACGAATATATTAAAGTGTCGGAACTGGGCATCGTACTTTCGACGACCTTATAACACGTCGAAAATCCGACGTTATTGGGACTAATTTAAAAAAAAAACATTAAAATTTCATTTTTTAAAATTTTTTTCGACAAAAAAATTAATTTTATGAAAATCGTTGTAATAGTTCGTCGATTTTTTTAGCCTATATGTAATAATGAAAACCGTCCCATTTTGGGAGAAATTTGTTACCATACCATTCTGTAAGGCTATAATGCCTCTTTGGTAAAGGATAAGAAGAGGGATTTCATACCCTATGGTTTTCATATCGGGTTTGACTTGGTAAAAGACATTGCACAAGAAAAACAAGAAGGATTGAGTCAAATTGAGTATCGGTTCCCCACATGCCATTTTCACAAGCATGATCCAAAATTCCTGGTACTCCAACACACGTCACAATTGTCCTCATGTTGGCCATATGCACAAGATAGTTTCGAAGATGAGATCTTTATCGAGGGCTCTTAGGTCTAGGAGGAAGTGCTCCATAGAAGGGATAACCCTAATATGACCAAATTCAAAGCAATGATTATGGATGAACAATTTGAGACAATAGAGTAGACATCTCAAGAAGCCCTCAAGTTAAGAGAAGAAAACAGAGTCGTAGAAGCAACAGAGGCACGAAGGAGGGGGATATTGTTACTAGAAGAAGTCGAAAGAGATATGCAAAGATTAGGGGAAGATCCCCCACTTAACCCTTTGATAGGACCCTTGAGGATCACCTCAGACGATACAAGTAATCATGAGGAATATCTAAATGTCTCAGAGACAATTCCACCAAAGGAGACTGTTGATCATGAAAACCCCAACCCTATGTCACCACAGGCAGGATCGTCGGTGACTACTAAAGCCCATCTAAGGTCAGCAAGAACATCAAGTGGGATGGCTATTCCTACTGTCCTCATAGATTTAATCATGATATATGACGATGAGGAAGATTCAGAGGCCTTGCACATAACCCTAGTGCCAATCACACAGGAGAAGGAACCAGTGGAAACATCTTCTCTTGTTTCTGATGATGTGACTCCAAATCCTCAAGAAGGCAACCTGGTAGCTAAGAGAAATCTTGAGAGCATTTTCTCTATCAATTGGGAACACAACCTCAAAATGACAGTTCCAAGAATGACTTAGATGTTGGTGAAGAAGAAGACGGAATGGGGCATCCAAAAATCAACATCTCAATGGTTGAACTCCCAGCTAATGTTGATTCTTAGCCTACTTCCCCATATAGGACCAAGACTCCATCAGCCGATGAGGACTAGCATGAGGCCAAGTCACTAAAACATACAATAATTTCCCCTGCTAGGGAACTAAGAGAACTTTCTATGGAACACCTCTATATAGAAGGAAGCCTAGGCAATACTCTGTCCTAGGGAGATCAATAGATTCCTGAACCAGTAGACAAAGTGGTCGATATACAGGAAATTGCTTATGACAGGAAAAGGAAAGTTGTGATGAGAAGAACATTCAAAAAAAGGAATCTCATTCTTGATATCACACTTCTCATAACCACAGAGGAGACGTTATTTGACACATAAAATACTAATATGGCTGAGCTAATCAGATCAGGGATGGCCATAACCGATGCCACTTTAGACATGGAAAAAATGGATGAAAGGGAGGTAGCTTCAATGAAGAAAGAACTAGACCATATGTGACATCAAGCGGAGTATTACCAAAATTAAACATAGGCAGTGGTACTCTTGAAGTGTGATTTTCGAGAGATGTATGCACAATTCACAAGTGAGAGAGTCATCTTCATCACTTGCATAGTGGATTTCCAAGAAGATACCCTAATGGGGTTGGAAACATGTAAAGACATGAAATGATGGTATGAGAAGGCACACCAAGCCTTAGAATAGATAGACTACATCAATGAAGTACAGAAGGCTGAGATACAGAAGAGCATGGCATTCGAGTACTGATGGAAAACAACATCACCCGAATAAGGAAGGTAGAAGAACACTAGGTAAGCATGGTCCAGGAACCCCGGCGGAAAATGCATGAGAGATGGGAAGAGTGTGAGAAAATTTGGGAGAAAATCAATGAGGAAATGAGGAATATCGACTTTCCATAGTTTGGTCCACTAGAGGACTTCGTTGATTTAAGTGACATAGTTAAGCAGCATGAAGAGCAAGACCAGGTATGCGAAATGGAGATTTCACAGATTTTGGGCATGATATCGGGTCAAGTGAAGAGGTTCATGGAGCCTCCAATTCAATCTCTCGCAGTCGTACAGTGCCTAAGTTTCAAACTAATCAAGTACAAAGAAAGGGAAATTGAGATGAAGGAGGTCCTCTCCGCTCCGATGGATCAACACAGGTTCCCATATGCTAATACATGTGAAGATCTCTTTTGCATATGGTCAGAGTATAGGAGGAACAATCCACTTCAGTAGAACGATCAGATGATATAAAGAGGAGAAAAAGAGAATAGATAGATAAAGTCCACCACGTGGCATTTTCTTAACTTAACACAACTTTAGTAGTTATTTTTAGTTTAGTTATTTTTTATAAATAGGGGAATCGACCTTCTGTCAAAGGGTCGATGGTTTTGGAGAGAAATAATTTTTTCTAGAATAATGTAAGAGAACTATTTTTGTCCAGGTTATTTTAATTAAGAAGTTATGTTTAGAACCAAATACACTTCTTTCATTTGAGGCATGAATGTGATTGGATCGAGGGGGATTATCTATGTCTTTGGATTCAATATTTGTTGTTTTATTGAGTAAGAGTAGTTGTATCTATCATTCAAAGTTATATTATAATGATGTAGCAGTTCTTTTATTCTAGTTGATGAATATAAATTGATTGTGTTAACCTGTGATTGACAATAAAGCATTGAAAATTACTTTTCTTGCACTAACTTCTTGTCACGTATATATTTTATTTATGTAATTGTTATCTCAAACGATGTTGAATGCCTACAAGTAAAAATGGTATTATTGATAATTTGAAGTAGTTTAGATATTCTTCGTCTGCATGCTAAGGTATTAAGGTTATCCTAAGACCCAACCTTCCCCAACACATAATTTAACTTCCCTCTACCATTTAGTTTAAGCTATATCTTTCTTTTGTTACAAATGTTAGAAAAGAACCAAAAAGAGAATTGCATAGCCTAAGGAAAGGTTTCACAGAAAATACATATCTATCAATCACGATTAAATCCCATCGATAATTACAGCCATATCATAAATCTGGAGAACCTTACCACTCATCAAATGCTTACGAGTCTAATTGGGCCTCTTAAGTGGGTTTGGTTCTTGCTATTGAGTTAAAGGGATCTCAGACCCATCAACAAGACCCTTTCCTTAAGAACCAACCAGAAGAATATAATACCTTTTAATGGAACTTTGATCTTCTATAACTTCTTATCCCACCAATGCAATGATGTTCCCTCCATGTTCTAAGATGTATTATAACCTAGTTTTGAGTTCCCCCCTAATGTATTAAATGACCAAGCCATCTTATCCTCAAAGTTTGATAATTGAATACAAGACTTTTTTAATTCTTCTGTATAGTCTGCCCAATGGGAATGCTAGGATACATCAAAACCCAAATCCTCAGCTTACGTCCACCCCTGACTCTAAATTGAAGTCCTCTCATCAACTCCAATGATATGGAGTGTACAAACACCCCTCTTTCAAAGAAAATAAATGAGGCCCTCGTGGAGAAAAATGCTATCACCACATCCCATAATGGAATCAATACCTATCATGACCTATAAATCCACTCCCACTTTCCAGGTCTAAAACTGACTAATGATTGGAAACACAAGAGTAAGGTCCCTCCACTACTTAGATACTTTATGAGTTGACTTCTGTATTTTTTGGATCCAATCCAAGATTGTTCTAGGTGCTATATATGTGTTGATTAGTATCCTCCTCCATAATATATCCCTAGTCAGAAATACCAATAGATATTTTACCGCCAAAACCTTCCCTAAAAGAGACACATCGTTTAATATTTAACCTTCAAAGCCCTTTGGTAATGATAGTTGTTTCCAATTTACCAAGTGAGAAACTATTTTTTTAGATCTTCCCTTCCATATATCATTAAAACATACCTTTCAAACCTTTCCAAGGACTCCTTTTTGAATATGGGCCAGTAGGTGCCAATAAACTGGAATAGCTTCAATGACTAATTTTATTAAGACGAGTCTACCTCCTCAAGATATCCACCTATTACACTAGAATTTAATTTTCTTCTCGATTATGGAAAGTAACCACTTCCATTCAAAGATACCAAAATTATTTGGTTTAAGAGCATAGCCAAGGTGTTGTAATCTATCCTCCAAGTCCAATGCTTTAAAATTGAAGATATTTATCAAACCAATTTTAATGTCATCCTCCACTTTAGTAAATTAGAGGGTCAATTTGTTTATACTAACCATCATATCTAAAGCATCAAAAAATATATCTAGCATCTCCTTGAATTGCTTACCTTAATCTTCCAAGCATCTGGAGAAGATGAGTACATCATCCACAAATAGTAAGTGATTAAGGTGCTCAGATATACCAACTTGAACCCATTGAATTCTATTCACCCTTCTTGCCTCAATAATAGCCCTGCTAAGACCATCAAAAACTAACAATAATAGGTATGGAGACAATGGGAATCTCTATCTTAACCCCCAAGGCAATTTAAAAAATTAACAACCTGAGCCATTTATTAGTACAATGAAGGAAATTATAGTCATGGATGCCATGATCCATTTGACCAAAGAGAGGTCAAATCCAACATGAAATAATAAAAACTTGAGATAGATCCAAGAAATGTGCTCATATTCTTTGGATAAATCTATCCTGATTACCGCAGTTGGGTTCCTTAATGTCTCAATGGAGTGTACACATTCTTGTGATTAACCATTTTCTTCATGAATTAGTCTCCTCTTGAGAAAACTAAACTCCTCAAGAGTAATTACATTTTCCAGTTGTAACTTCCCCAAGACCCCACTTAAGGAACACTACCCAAAAAACTTCTTTGATACCACAATGTAGCGTACCTAGGCCCGTATCCTTAATCACACTACTTGAGAAAATCCTTTGATAGCAACAAAATTTTTCTCAACATGACTCTGGTACCTCTATAAAGTATGCCTTGCATATGATACAACTATACTATATAAACACTATCATGCCCATGCATATTCATATAAATTCATAGTTAATAATGCAGGACATTCACAAATAAATGTGCATCATACACATAATTAACACATTAGAAAATAAACACAATTCACATGCATTTAAGAATAATAGTGAAAACATAATAATAATCATGGAACTTATCTTTTTAGAGAAGTACCAACTAGTTGCATACCTCAAACATTCCTCTCAGCCGTAGACACTATTTTTCTATTTCTCAATGGCAGGTCATCCCCGAGCCAATGCTATGACTCCACTAGGGAAAAGGATATCACACAAGAAAAATAAGGTCCAATATCACACAAATCAAGGCAGGGTCGATGACACCAACTCTAAAAACATTTCCAACTCATAGCCTCTCATTCCCTATCATCATGTCCCACCCAAGGAAGTGTACCCCTTCACTGCTCCACAGTCCTTCAACTATACCACTTCCCTTCTAGGGCTTCAACAATGAGTCGTTTAGGAATTCTTAGAGCTCATGGAACTAGGAACACGTGAAAACTCTCAAGGAAATTATAAGAACCCACTAGGCCAGCACATAGGAAACAATGTTCCCCAAAACCCCCCTCTTTAGTCTAAGAATTTCCTAAGGAAACCTAGGCAGAAAATAACACACTCAAACCACCAATTATTTACAAGGTAACAAGTACAATA
Source organism: Picea sitchensis (assembly GCA_010110895.2). Classification (NCBI taxonomy): domain Eukaryota; kingdom Viridiplantae; phylum Streptophyta; class Pinopsida; order Pinales; family Pinaceae; genus Picea; species Picea sitchensis. The sequence goes on along the minus strand of SNQJ01S0019252.1, from coordinate 128,595 downwards.
GCTCGTAGCGCTCTCCTCAAGCTTTAGTTCCAATTATTTTCCTCCAGCTCCGCTCACCCATTTCCCATGCAGCTCGAATGAGTTGCTAACTCCAAAAATCACTAAGATCATGGCTTAAGTATGCATGTTATTTTCATGCCACTTTCCATATAAGAAACTCCCTAGTTCCCACTTGGTAATTTGTTCCCCTCACTTAGTAACTTAAGATAAAAATAACACAAACTTATGCTTGGATTTTTTAGGAATATTTTATTATATTCCCTTGGCTTATCCCCCTATCTTGAGCTCTTCTCAGAATCCCTTAGCCCCCTTTTACTCTATTGGAATCATATCCCCCCATACTCTTTTCATCTTCAGGTATGCAACAATGATATAATTTTATTAATATATAGAGTGAAATTACAAAAAATATAGATCTTGGCTCACCGACCAAAACATGCAGGCTCCCTGGCCTAATATCATATAGGCACCTTGCTATAACACTCATACAAACAAGAAACGTTGGCTCACAAACCTATATGCATAGGTATACATATACATAGTTACCACTTGGGGGTATTACATTACCTTCCCCCTTATTTTATGTACTATACTCAGTTCATTAGATACCATGTACATTCAAAATTCTTCCAAAATATCCAAAAGTATGCAGGTACTCTTCTCACATGGAATCCTCATGCTCCTCATGTAGCATCTTCAAGAGTATAACAGGTCCACTAGACTTCACTCACTCCATGCCTTTTTCATTGAGCCATGTTTCCTTCTTGTTCTCTTCTTTCCAAGTGTCTGCTTCATGTATTCATTCTCCATTTGTTATTTCTCTATCTCATAGAGTTGCCTTAGGTAAGAATTCATCTCTGTAATGTCCCCAACCAATCTAGGAGGGGAAATTTTATTTTTTGTCCCAAATTTTTTATTCCTTCTTCAGTGAATGTGTTGTTAACTTCTTACAAAAAGTTTTCTCAAATAGGAATTTTGTCAAACATATATCATACATCCATTACATATTAATAAATAAAATCGATAACATCGCATCTTATTATGGATAGAAACTCCCAAAACACCACAATGATATCTAATGGTTGTAATAACAACTACAGAATACTCCTAAGAACACAAATCTAATGGCCGCCGGGAAGCTACACAATATGATACATAAACAATACAAGAAAACCTAGAATAATTCCAATCCACTGTCCCAAGGCTCTCCAAGCCTTACATTTCTCTGTTCCAGTAATATCTACTCTGCAAGAATATTTCCAATCATGTCTTGAGTCCTTCTCAAACTTGATCCAGCAAACCGTTGCAACCATGATTTGTAGAGGTCCTAATAGGAGACTACTAGGCATCTAGTGGGGGATCACTAGAAAACCCTTGCTCAACCCACAGGCGTGTCTCCTCCCACAGATGCACGAAAACCCTCTTGGAACCTACATATTAGATGCTTGGCCTCCTCCTGAAACTCACTACAACATCCTATGAAAACCAATATTCCTCCCAACTCTCTCCAAAATGAAACCAAACACCACAATGAACCCCAATGAGAACTTTGGATGAATTCTCCTCTTTGTCTACATAGGTTGGATATTACACCACCAAAAATAAACTTGCATTGGAAGGTTTTTTCCCAAAACCCCAACAAAAATGTTGGCTACAAGAGGACTCCAATAATATATCAAATCATAATTCTAAGGATAAGGGTTACTCATTTATTTATCCTTTCCTTACACCTTCTATATCTTTCCCCATTTTGACCAAAAGAAATCTTCACTTTATTTTCCCTCCCATTCCATTTAAATATAATTATTTGTTTTCTTTAATGTCACTTTTAGTATTTTCCATTCCTTTTACCTAGTGACAACAAATAAACCTCCTTGACTCCTTGTTTCCTTGTTGATTGTAGCATACGATATTCGTATAGGATATTCATTCATCCTCCGTCATGGTCAATTGAAAGGGGACATTACAGTCCTCCCTTCCCAATATTGCTTGTCCTCAAGCAATTATAGAATAGGGTGTTGTAATATTTGTTCTCCTTTCGAGGTAACATCTTCTGTAGGAAATCCTCTCCATACAACCAAGTACTCTCGAATGACCCTACTCCTCAGTCTTCATTCTCTGACATCAACAATCCTCTCAAGAGATAAAACCAAATGTCCTTCCTCATCCAGTGGAGGAAGATATGTCGAAGCGGTGACCTATTATGCCAATGCCTTCTTGAGGCAGGATACATTGAATGTGTTGTGGATCCTGCTACCCTCTGGTAACTCCAGCTCATATGCGACGTCCCCAAATCTCTTGACCACTCTATAAGGTCTAGAAAATTGATGCTTTAGCTTCTCTGCACGACTCTTCTTCAGCGACGAATGTCTATAAGGCTACAACCTGAGAAATACTATTTATCCAACCTCAAAGTTGCATTATACCTTGTTCCTATCTTTATATAGCTTCTGCTAATTATGAGTGACCTACACATTCTCCTTCAGTACTCTCAATATGTCCTAACTTTCCTGCAACCAATATTTGGCCTTGGTAGCTAGGCTCTCCCCAAATTCCAGATTCACAAAAGATGGAGCATCATAGACATATAATGCCATGAATGAGCTCATCCTGATCGACATGTGATGAGTAGTGTTGTAGTAGTTCTCTCTGACATGCAACCACTTTATCCATGCTTGTTGTTTCCATGACACATAGTTCCTCAGGTACCCCTTGATCCATTTGTTCAATATCTCAGTTTTCCCATCTATATGGGGGTGATAGCTAGTAATAGGTGTCAACTTTGTCATGTATATCATGAAAAACTCCTAACAAAACACATTGATAAACCTTCTATCTCGGTCATTAACTATGTTCCTCGGGAGACCATGGAGCTTGAACACCTCCTCGAAGAATGGATTTGCTACCTGAGATGCATTTTACTCTGTAGGAATGGAAAATAATTGTGCATATTTCGTCAATCTATCCACTACCACGTATATATAGTCCCTACCCTGCACCTTTGGCAATCATGTGATGAAGTCCATGGAAATGTTATCCCACCTCTTCTCCGGAATCGACAATGGCTTAAGTAGTCCCGTTAGATGTGTGAATTATGACTTCTTCTACTGGAAAGTCATGCACTCCATCACATGACAAAGTACATCCCCCTTGAGACCCTTCAATGAGAATATCTCTCACATGCCTATAGGTATTGAAATACCCCTGGTGCCCTGCCAGTGGTGTGTCATGTATTTCCCTCAAAATATTATCCTTGAGTGTGGACTCAGGGACAAGATAGGTAATGTACTTGTAGTAGATGATGTCATCCACTACCCTGTACCTATGATCCTATATACTACCCTCCATCATCTCACAAGAGAAGGTATTATTGCAGTATTCCACCAAGAGAATGGGCTTTCGGTCTTCTTAGATCTTTTTCATAGAGAAGGCTATAGGTCTCCTGGATAATGCATCAAAAATTATATTCCTCTTCCCCTTTACATATTCAATGTCAAAATCATATGCATGAACCGTAATCACACATTTATACTGCCTCTCATTCAGGTCTCATTTCTCTAAGAAATATCTCAAGCTATCGTGGCCAGTCCTCATCACAAATCATCCTCCTACCAAGTAATGTTTGAATGTGGCCAATGCATGCACGATGGCCAACATGTCCTTATCATATATCGGGTAAATATTCTCAGGCTCCCTCAACTTTCAGCTCTCGAAATCTATTGTATGTTGGTTCTGCATCAACACTTCTCTTATCCCCTCACCAGATGCGTCACATTCCAGGGAAAAAGGCTGCATGAAATCTAGGAGTTCTAATATTGGGAAAATGCTCATCACCCTCTTCATTCTATCGAATTCTACCTATGTGTCTTCTGACCATCGAAACACCCCCTTCTTGGTGAGTTCTGTCAATGGCACAACCAATTGAGAAAAATATTTCACAAAGCACCTGTAACAATTGCATATACTGAAGAATCCTCACATATTTGTGAGTGACCTGGGGGTGGGCCAGTATAAGATGGTTTTGATCTTTTTTTGATAAACATTTACTCCCTCAACACTAATAATGTTCCCTATATAGAGGATCTCTTTCAAACCAAACTTGCATTTTTCCTCCTTGTAAAAAAGTGACTGCTCCTCCATATTTGTGAGAATCTCATCCATGTGATTCAGATGTTCCTCCCACATCCTGTTGTAGATTAGAATATCGTCAAATAACACTAGTAATAATTTCCTCAACCATTTCTTGAAGATATGGTTCATGCATGACTAAAAGGTAGTTGGCGCATTAGACAACCGGAAGGGCAGGACTAGAAACCCATAGTTCCCATCGTGACACTTGAATGTTGTTTTATGGATATCCTCCTATATGACCCACATCTAGTGGTATATTGATCACAGATCAACCTTTGATAAGTACACTAACTCATGCAGTTCTCTGATCAGCTCATCAATTCTTGGTATTAGGTATCATCTTTTGATGGTATTCTTGTTTAGGGCCCTAGAGTCTATGCACATCCTCATAGTTCCATAATTATTCTTCACTAGTACAACTGACAAAGAGAAAGGACTAGAGATAGGCATGGAAATATCTCTAGCAAATCCTTTATGGACTTCTCTATTTCATCCTTGAACCTCTTCAGATTTCTGTAGGGGATGATGATCATGGGTTTCGACCCTTCTTATATTTCAATGACATATTCAAATCCTTTGTCGGGTGGTATCCCTACTGGTAATAGTTCAAATAATCTCTCATGCTTTCCAAGCAATGCTTGGATATCTACAGGATAATGTTTTCGTTCCTGTGATGGATTCTCCATGGTGATCAAGCACTCTATTGTGAAAGCCATGTCCCCATGTCTAAAAAGTTCCTCCATGCATTGGTTATACATGATCTTGGGGGCACCTGTCAACATACCTCTCAGGATGACTCATTGTCCACCCTTGTTTTGGAACTCCATCCTCATGTCCCAATAATTCATGCAGATATATCCCAAGGAGTACAACCATTGAAATCCTAGCACCACATGCGTATATGATAAATCCACAACGTAGAAGTCATCGATCAACGTATATTTTCCCAATGTTACTTCCAGTTCCCTGATCCTCTGAGTACACGTCATGTTGTACCCATCTGCTACTACCACATTGAATCCCTCAAAATCCTCCGTAGAGTTTTTTCTCTTGGTGATGAATGCACCATTAATTAATTTGTGGATGGATCCACCATCCACCAATGTTGTAACTCTCTACCCCTGTACAAAGCCTCAGACCCTAAAGGTGTAATATTTATGGACTCTTTAAAGTGTGGCAATGGTCACTCCCTTGGGATATCCTTCAAAAGTGCATGCTCTATATCCTGTGATGGTTCACCATTGTCTTGTCCAATACCTTCATCATCATTTTCATTCTCCTCATCAAAAACTACCTCGATGTAATGGACTTTACCTTTTCCCATACATTGACGACTTGGTTCCCACAGATCTTTCCAAATGAAGCAAAGTTTCTTCCTCTTATTTCTCTCCAAATATCCTCATCTGTCATGTCCTTCCTTGTCCACAGCTTCTAGGGAAACTTTGTCTCCTTACCCCCTTGAGGGATAAATGGTTTTTTTGGTATCTTTTTGTTGACTGCTTCCTTCATGTCTTGGGATCTCATGATGGGATCCTGCAATGTGGTTGGTCTATGTTGGATATGTGTTATATTCTTTGCACAACTGGAACTAGTGTCTACGTTGCGTCGGGTGTGTAGGGGGGTAAGAGAGGGGTTGCAGGGGGACAAAGACCCCCTGTGTGGGGGTTCAAGGGCATCACACTTGGAAAAATTCCCTCGGTTTTCATGTCCATTTTTGGGTGGCCCTCGATTTTTGTGTCCATTTATGGGTAGTTTTTCAGCACATGGTTTTTCAACGATGGTTTTCTATTTCCGGTTAAGGAATGAGGGTTGTTGACTAATCCAGGTCATTGGATTAGGGTTTTGGATGTCGTTATCTCCTATATGTATATTGTACTATAAACAATGTATGATATGAATGAATGAATATAGAATATGTTTGTTTTCCCGATTTGGGTTTCCAGGGGAAAAATCTCTGTGTAGTGTGTGTATTTCCCATTGTATCTTTTTTGTTATTTTGTTGAAAATTTGTTTGCAGTAAATTATTGTACAAGGTTAAAATACACATTTGATATCAAAGCAATTATTTCCTTCAGGGGGATGCCTTTGTGGTCATGGTTTTGGATTGGGACTATGATAAGCCGTGTTACAGTGGGAGATCTGCAGTATTGATTATTTAGGTGAAGAGAAATGGCTAGCAATTCAAAAATAGAGATCAAGAAATTTAATGGGAAATTTTTTGAGCTGCAAAAGCTCAAGATGGAATATTTTTTGGTAGAAAGAGATCAATAGGTCACGATGGATCCAGGTACTTCACCTACATGAATGTCAACAAATGACTGGAAAAAATTGGATCGAAAGGCAAAGAGCACAATCTGATTGTGTCTCTCAGATTTAGTATTATTGAATGTGTCATGGGAAGCTATATCCAAGGAGTTATGGGATAAGTTAGGGAAATTGTATCATTCTAAGTCCCTGGTAAATAAATTGTTCCTGTGAAAAAACCTGTATAACCTGAGGATGAGAGATGGAGACTCCGTGACAGAGCATATGAATGCCTTCAACACTGTGGTAAGTCAGTTTTTATCTGTTGAGATTAAAATTTCAGATGAAGATAAGTGTATCAGTTTACTGTGCTCTTTACCAGACTCGTGGGATAGTCTGGTTGTGGCCATAGGTAGTAATACAAATACCTTGATTTTCGATGATGTGGTCACATCCTTGTTATTGGAGGAGATGAAACAGAAGAACATGGAAGGACATAGCATAGATACATTATTTGCAAGAGGATTCTCCCATGATAGAAATAGATCTAAGTCCTGAAGTGGGAGATCTAAGTCTAAGGGTAGATCTAAATCTCCTTGAAATTTTGTAAAGGTATGCTAGAGATGTGGAAAACAAGTTCACTTCAAGAAGCAATGTAGATCCAAAAGCATTGATAAATTGAAGGGATATGAAGGTGTTCCCTTTAAAGAATAAAATACCTCCAAGGAAGGAGGATAAGGTTGACTTGGGTGAATCCTTTCATATGAATCCCCACAGGGAGTGGCTCTATGAATATGAAAGGTATGATGGAGGTAATGTTCTATTAGGTGATGAATCGACAACCAAAATCATAGGATGAGGAAAATTCAAGTTGAGGCTCATAGATGGAAGGATTAAAACAATGCCTGGTGTTCTACACATCCCAAGATTGGCCATAAATTTGATTTATGTAAGAAAAATGGATGATGCAGGGGTAAGAACAATATTTGAAAAAGAAACTTGCATGATGGTTCAAGGAGAAATGGTTTTGTTGAAGGGATTTTGAATTGGAACTATATATAGGCTGCAGGGAAGCACTATTAGTAATGGGTGTAATAGTTCCATTGTTCTTGATAATGAAGTAGAAGAATAAAAAAATCCTACAGTATTTGGAGAAAAGGTTATGTTATGGAATCAAAGACTTAGGTATATCAGAGATAAGGGTCTTTGAATACTACACGGTAAAGGTATGGTTGAAGCTATGTCTAAATTCTCTTTGGATTTTGATTTTTGTGAACATTGTGTATATGGGAAGCAGAATCAGGTAAGATTCCCTTCTAGTGCAACGAGGGAAGAAGGAACTTTACAGCTAGTGCATAGTGATGTGTTTAGACCTGTGTTGGTTCCATCATTGGTAAAATATGTGTACTATGTTTCATTTATAGATGAATGCTCGAGGAATAATTGGATATATTTCCTCAGGAATAAATATGAAGTCTTTGACAGGTTTAAAGAGTTTAAGTCTCTTGTTGAGAATCAAATATAGAAAAGAATTAAGGTGTTGAGGATAGGTAATGGTGGAGAGTTCTGCTAGAATGAATTTGAAGAGTTCTGCAAGAAGTGTGGTATAGAAAGGTAGAATAATAACCCATATACACCTCATCAAAATGGAGTTGTAGAAACGATGAACAAGATGTTGATGGAAAAAACAAGGTGCATGCTCAGTGGCATCGGGTTAGGGAAAGATATATGGGAAGATTAAGTGGTTATTGCATGTTACCTAGTCAACAGATCACCCTTGTCAACACTGGATGACAAGACTCCACACGAGGTATGGACTTATAAGAAACCTTCTCTCACACATCTCAAGGTATTTGGCTGTGAGGCCTATGTTCATGTTCCAAAGGAAAACATGAGTAAGCTAGATAATAAGGTTGAAAAGTGTATCTTTATTGGGTATACAGATGGTCTTAAAGGTTATAATATTTGGAACCTAGAAACTAAGAAGGTTGTGTATAATTGAGATGTGGTATTTATAGAAATGAAGGATGTTGTCAAATAGAAAGTCCTACCAAGTAAGGAAGAACCAGAGAAAAGAGTTTGAGCCAAAGGATGATGAATCAGACTCTACAGAAGAACATGAATCAAAAGAAGAAGATCCTCATACTTTAGTATTGAGGATATTGGTTTGGGAAAAAAGGCTACCAGAAAGGTATAATCCATCTGATTTCCGTTCAATTTTTTCTTTGTCTATTATTGATGATGATCCTAGAACTATTAGGGAGGTAGTGGATTCAAAGGATGTAAAACTCTGGAAAAAGGCCATGGTAGAAGAAATGGAAGCCTTGGATAATATTGAGGCTTGGGAAGAAATGGTAGAAGAAATCCCATTGGTAGAAAATGGGTATTTAAAAGGAAGCTGAATGCAGAAGGAAAAGTGGATAAATACAAAGCTCGGTTAGTAGCAAAGGGTTATTCCCAGGTTGAGGGAGTTGATTTTGGTGAGATTTTTTCTCCTATTGCCAAGTTAACTTCTATTAGATTTATGTTATTTGTTGTTGTTGCATTTTATTTTTAAGTAGAACAGATGGATATGAAGACATCATTCCTACATGGGGATCTGGAAGAAGAAATCTATATGAAGAAACCAGAAGGATTTGTTGTGAAGGGAAAGAAGGAGCTGGTATGCAAGATGAAAAAGTCTATGTATTGTTTAAAACAATCACCAAGGATGTGGTATCAAAAATTTGATACTTATATGCTAGGAATTGGCTTCAAAAGAAGCAAAGTGGATCATTGTGTGTATTTCAAATTAATTGGTGATCATTTTATTTATTTGGTCTTGTATATGGATGGCATGTTTCTTATTGGAAACAACAAGGAGATTATCTAGGATGTGAAAACTCAGATTTCCTCTAAATTTGACATGAAGGATCTTGGTGATCCAAATTTCATTTTGGGAATGGAAATTAAAAGAGATCGGAAAAACAAGAAACTCTCATTAAACTAGAGAAAATATGTCGAGACAATATTGCAGAGGTTTAATATGTAGGAATGTAAACTGGTCAGGGTCCCTATGCATGTAGGTGTAAATTTATCTGCAGATCAGTGTCCCAAGACACGGGAAGAGGAGGAGGACATGTCTCCTGTTCCATATGTGAGTGTGGTTGGTAGTTTGATGTATGCAATGGTTTGTACTAGACCATAAATTGTACATGAAATGGGAGCTTTGAGAAAGTATATGTCAAAACTAGGGAAGGATCATTGGACATCATTAAAGAGGGTTTTCAGTTATTTGTGTGGAACTACGAGCTATGGCTTGTGCTACCAAGGAAGACGAGGATTGGACATAGTGTTGGAAATACATGGATTTGTGGATGCATACTGGGATGGAGATATGGATCGTAGGATATCTACAAGCGGGTATGTGTTTAACCTGTTTGGAGGAGAAATCAGTTGGATGAGCAAAAGACAGTCTGTAGTGGCACTTTCAACTACAGAATCTGAATAGATGGCATCCACTCATGCAAGCAAGGAAACAATATGGTTACAAATATTGTCTTCGGGTATTGGGTTGGTACAACAAGTTGTAAGGATAGATTGTGACAATCAGAGTGAAATTTTTCTGAAGAAGAACCGAGCTTATCATTCAAAGACAAAGCATATTGATGTCCAATATCACTTTGTGAGAGACATGGTTGAATAAAAGAAGGTGTTATTGATGAAGTTGGAAAATTTGAAGAATGTTGCAGATTCATTAACAAAATCTATGAGCACTGAGAAGTTCTCTTGGTGTAGAGGATCTATGGGAAATGTTTCCCTAGACTGTTGACTATGTAACCGTGTAACCCCATGTATGCAAAGAAAACAAGTGGGAGAATGTTTGGATATATGTTATATTCTTTGCATGATTATAACCAATGTTTATGTTGTACC